>JAJIBD010024179.1:0-125912 GCA_021461705.1 Cryptotis parvus
GCTCGCCTCCGAGCCCAGCTGACGATGGGATCCCAAGGAGGGCAGATGGGTTTTGGGTGTTGGCCCATCGCCTCTGGGGGTCCCGGAAGCAGCCAGATGAAACTCGCCCATCACACTAGCCACCATCTTCGCTGTCCGGACGCTTGAGAAACTGACCCACGACCAGATCAACTCAGCAAGACCAGTTCGAGCCCAGGTAGGGCGTCCCAGAAGCGGGAATCACTGGGAATTTGCCAGATGGAGTCAGGGTTAAGCCACTCCCCCTCCTCCATTTTGCCGAGCCTGGTGGACCCCCCAGGAACTGCCCGGGAACCAGTATGCAGAGCTTCGCAAGCGGCTGGGGAGACTGGAGCCCGGCTCGCCTCCGAGCCCAGCTGACGATGGGATCCCAAGGAGGGGCAGATGGGTTTTGGGTGTTGGCCCATCGCCTCTGGGGGTCCCGGAAGCAGCCAGATGAAACTCCGCCCATCACACTAGCCACCATCTTCGCTGTCCGGACGCTGAGAAACTGACCCACCGACCAGATCAACTCAGCAAGACCAGTTCGAGCCCAGGTAGGCGGCTCCCAGAAGCGGGAATCACTGGGAATTTGCCAGATGGAGTCAGGGTTAGCCACTCCCCCTCCTCCATTTTGCCGAGCCTGGTGGACCCGCCCAGGAACTGCCCGGGAACCAGTATGCAGAGCCAAGCGGCTGGGGAGACTGGAGCCCGGCTCGCTCCAGCCCAGCTGGACGATGGGATCCCAAGGAGGGCAGATGGGTTTTGGGTGTTGGCCCATCGCCTCTGGGGGTCCCGAAGCAGCCAGATGAAACTCGCCCATCACACTAGCCACCATCTTCGCTGTCCGGACGCTGAGAAACTGACCCACCCACCAGATCAACTCAGCAAGACCAGTTCGAGCCCAGGTAGGCGGCTCCCAGAAGCGGGAATCACTGGGAATTTGCCAGATGGAGTCAGGGTTAAGCCCCACTCCCCCTCCTCCATTTTGCCGAGCCTGGTGGACCCGCCCAGGAACTGCCCGGAACCAGTATGCAGAGCTCGCAAGCGGCTGGGGAGACTGGAGCCCGGCTCGCCTCCGAGCCCAGCTGGACGATGGGATCCCAAGGAGGGCAGATGGGTTTTGGGTGTTGGCCCATCGCCTCTGGGGTCCCTGAAGCAGCCAGATGAAATCCTCGCCCATCACACTAGCCACCATCTTCGCTGTCCGACGCTTGAGAAACTGACCCACGACCAGATCAACTCAGCAAGACCAGTTCGAAGCCCAGATCCGCGGCCGCATGCGGCGCGCGGTCCACTAAAATAGTGAAACAGTAATGTCATTTAATGCACTGTATTCCACGAAGAGCAGGAAAGTTTGTCGGGAAGGAGATATAGAGACGAAGGAAATGACATACAGAATCTGCCGGGTGGTTGGGGTGCGGGAGGGGGAGGGGAGGTGGGGACATTGGTGATGGTAGATGGGTTTGGGTGGAGGGATGGGTGTTGGAACACTGTGGATCCAAAAACTCTACATGAGCATCTTTCAATTGTATGTCTAAAATGGTGTAATGATATTTGGGGGGGAAAATAAAATTAAAAAAAAAAAAAAAAAATAAATGTATTACAATCCAAAAAAAAAAAAAAAAAAAAAAAGAAACTATGGAAAGTCACAAGATCCCAGAAGAAACTGTCACTATGAATACTGAATTTCATTGGATGTATAAGAATGTTAATTCTAATAATAGTTAAATTCACAGAAAATCTTGGTTTAATATCTTGCTATTTTAGATAGCTATTTCTTTAATATAATATAATTTCTATAAATAAAGTAACACTGGACAAGATAGTAAGCATAGCATGAAAAAAGTAGAAAAATAAACTTAAATTGCTTTTCCTAGGACAGTCAACTACTTGAAATGAACCCAAGATCAACTTCTTATACATGGTAGGATATCATAAGAGGGGGAATAAAAAGAAATACATGGAGTATCAAAATAAATATAAGAATATTTAGGATGGGACTTTATAAATTAATCAAAATTGATATTTGCCCAAATCAAGGAGCACTCGTAATTATTTGGAGAAATAAAAAGCAGAAAATACAGACAAATAAAATATTGATTATAAGTCATGCCTATTTTGAATATTTTGGATATCATTTTAAAAAATTAAACTGGAAAAATAAGCACGATTATTTATTTAGATAACAACATAACAAAATTCCAAATAGTTGCAAAGATCTGAAGTCATATTTTTGACTTACTGGCTCTAGAAAGGAAGCAGATATGGATCTCTGCTGTAATTAATGAAAATGTCTTTTTAAAAAACTGATTTTTGTGGGAAAGAAGCTAACCATAAAAATAACATTGATTTACAAGTAATTTTTTTGTCTCTTTCCTACAAGTCTGATATCTTCATAGGACATCAGCCAAATCATCACTTAGATACAACTCTGGTATCAGTACAAACCACAGCTGACTTTTAATGTAAGCAGTATTAAAACTTTGCCCTCAAGCATTCTAGTAGAATGCCCCAATGTGGCTACTTGAGACACCAAATTTAAGATGATGGAAATGAAATAACGTGAACACTTTTCTATAATTAGTCTGATTGATGAAAGTTACTAAAGGATTCAAGAATTCTTCTATTTGTCTAGAAGGTCAGAAGGAACAACAGCATAAAAACCTAATGCTTTTTTCTGAATATCTGACAAAGACTTTATATTAATAAATACAGAGTTTCAAACATTGGTAGCTTTCAGATAGGCATAAACTATGCTTCTACAAATGGCATTATTGCAAAATTTATGTTTGATCACTTGATCGCTTGACATCCCATTATTTCTTAATTTGCTCCAGCGGGTGACAGTAACGTTTCCATTTGACTCTATCACGTACCAGTGT
The DNA here is from genome assembly GCA_021461705.1 of Cryptotis parvus. Taxonomy (NCBI): domain Eukaryota; kingdom Metazoa; phylum Chordata; class Mammalia; order Eulipotyphla; family Soricidae; genus Cryptotis; species Cryptotis parvus. The sequence continues at coordinate 2,883 of JAJIBD010024179.1, forward strand.
AGCCCAATGGCATCTGCTTGCTCAGGAATACAAAGATCCTCAAACTGTTTGTTCAGGGTCTTGACAAAGAAGTCTGACCATCTTGTAGGTGGGCGGTCACCTGATCTTTTGACGTCCCGTGGGATCCAGTCAGTAATGGCTCCAGTTCAGAGGTTGTCTCCAAATCACATTACATGTCCAACCCATCTGATTTCCGATGCCTTGGCAAATGAGACAGCGTTCCTGACTCTCTATTTTTGATGGAGGTAGAAACTCCAGATTCCTTCTCTCACTTGAGTGAGACGTGATATTCCAAGCATAGCTCTTTCGATTCCTCTTTGGGAGACCCAAATATTTGCATCCTACTTTCATAGGCATATGTTAATGTGGAGAGAACAGTGGATTTGAAGATATGTGCCCAGAGCTGGAGATTCTTTGTCCTTGTAGCTATTTCTTCGATGCTCTTGAAGGCATTCCACACCACACTCTTTCTTCTGCGCAGCTTAGGTTTTAGGTCATTTATCATGTTGAGTTCTCAACCTAGGTACACATAACTGCTACATTCAGAGATTTTGTTCCATTGAGAGTGAATGGAGCATCTGGAACTAGTTCATTTTTCATGAACATTGTTTTGTTTAGATTCAGCTATAGACCTATCTTTCCACATTCTCTATGGAAGTCAGCTTGCATTTGTGTCTCTTGGCTAATGTTTGGTGTTATTAGAACGGCTAATGTTTGGTGTTATGTCATCAGTGAAGCTTAGGTGGTGTAGTTGCCAACCATCTATCTTCACTCCCATCCCTTCCCATTCTAATTGTCTCATGTTGTTCTCAAGGGTGTAGCTATTGGGTTTCGGTGAAATGGTATCACCCTGCTGAACCCTCTTTTGACATTCAATGATCACTTATAGAATGGTGAGATCCTGGTGGTGAATCCATAATACAGCTCATGAATGATCTTGATGTATTGAGTTTGAACACCCTGTTTGGCTAGGGCTTCGATGACTGCTTCAGTCTCCACAGAATCAAAGGCTTTCTGCAAATCAATGAATGTGAGACAGAGTGGCATCTGTACTCCCTACAAACCTCAATGAGCTTGGTTACTGTGTGGATATGGTCAATTGTGCTGGATCCTTTCCGGAAGCCAGCTTGCACTCTTGGTTGTCCTTCATCTAGTGTTCTGCCAATCCTGTTCAGGATGACTCGATGACTCGAAGATTTATGCTATAAAATAAAAAGTCATGAGACATTAAGACTATATTATTCTCCTATTGTGAACACAGAATAGGAAGGTCAATTAGTTCAGTCTGACCTATATGGTGAGAGCAGGGTTGGGACACTTAAGGCATCTTCTAAATGCTGCTTTGAATTTATAATAACAAGGCACCCATGAGACTGCCCAGAGTCAGTGAAGACAGGTTTTCTAAACTAGTTAACACATTTAGGTTCCATAGTAGGAACTCAGAACCAACATACAGAGCCTAGAAACTGAGCACCATGGGAAGGGACTCAAAAGTAAAAGTCATTGGAATGTTCATATGGCCAATACCAGAAATTGCTCCTTTGGTGGAGATTTGCCATGACATACAAGAATCATTATGTGCACCAAGAAAGTATGCTTGCTAGTAGCTTTTTTCTCTCTAACACCAACAATTCTTTATCCCTTCGGTCAGTATAAAATACTAGTATTTTGCAGCATTGGTCAGAATAGAAGGATAATATCCAGGAAAATGGATATGAAGCAACACGAAGACTTAAAATTTTGCTCTTGATTTTGCTTTGTCTGCAGTATTTTCACAAAGCATTTAAATCCCTGAAAATGAGTAGAACAATAAAGTATACCCATGCTTAAATTTAGGCATTCAGAACATGTGCTTGATCAAAATATGTGTTAAATTTAAAGAACATGGCAAAGTCATAGAGCAGTGTTCAGAAGAATAAGGTCAAGAAAAAACTCTTTGGACTGGAGAGAGAATACATTGACCTTGGTTTAATCCCCAGCATCCCATATGTTCCCCCAAGTACCATGAAGAGTAGTAATTACTGAACATCACTGGGTGTGCCTAAAAAAACCCAAACAATTGAAAATAATAAAAAAAAGCCTCTCTACCTGTGGATATTCATGGATAAGGGAATAATCACTGTATTCATACTAAGGAGAGACACCTCTCCATGGACCTTGGTGCACAGGGGAATTCTTCTGTCAGACAGACTTCTGAACTATTCTCCAGATCCTTTTGTTTTCAAAGGTCAGACTAAGTCAAACACCCAACTGTGTAATCATATGTTTGATCTTTCTGGACACCAGTCTACCTCGTGTTAATCTCAGAGGTGATCTAAAAGTCTCAGAAATAATACTTTTTATTGCTCGAGAAATCCCAAGGATTTAGAATTTCCATGAGTCAGGAAGAGATAGTACAATGGGTCAGAAGCTTTTCTTGTACATGGCTAAACCAAGTTTAATCCCAGTTACCACATATTGTCGTTTGAGCACTGCCAGGAGTGACACATGAGTGCAAAGGCCTGAATAAAAGCTGGGTGTGGTCCAAAATTTTGGTTAAAAATAAAAAAGCTAGAATCTGTATTCTTGAATTTGTGTCAAGACAAAAAAAACATTTCAAATTCTCTCTGTCAATGTATTTACACACTGTGCTTTACAAAGCACATTATGTTTTTCATGATACAGTTGTTAGATTCATCATTCAACACCAATTCAACCACCAGTGTGCCTCACGACCACCAAAGACCCTCATTTCCCACCTGCCCATCTCCATGCCTTCTCCCTTATCCAGCACTATTTATATTGACCATAACAGCTCATATAAGGGAATGGTATTAATAAAGTTATGACTTTTTTCTGGGTTGTAATGTGCAAATCTGGTGCCTTTCTGTTCTTGCATTCACTTTCTGAGTTTCTAGAACATAGTGCGTTTCTACTAGTCAACCCCAGCCCCATACTGTCCATAGGTGCAGTAGTGGTGGGTCCTTCAATGTATCTTAAGTGAGCACTGTAGTCTTTGGTCTAAAACCAGTAAATACAGCTTATCTTGAAACAATTAGAAAAATGGATACTTATCAGTGGAAAGAATTCTTCAAAAAGACACCAACAACCATTTTAAGTAAGGTTATAAAGCAGAAATAATGGATGAATTCTTTGTCACTATAAATTTAGGAATTGTTTTCTTAATTTGTTATAAAATTCAGAGCCTATAAATCACTGATAGAGCTGAAGGTAGAAAAACTAGGCGAGAAGGTGCCACATTCAACAATAGTTTATGAAAATCAAAATTAAGAAATATATTTAAGCCATACCATATTCAAGTAATAAAATGGCTAGCTCTCTAGCATATAAATGTTTTTATAATTTGATGCAAACAGATAAATTGAAAATATGTACTCACTGGGCACAGTGAGAGCTGCTACTGGCTCTCACTGTGCCCAGCCGCTCATGAGGTGCCTGGGAGGGATGGCAGGTTCTAGCCCTGGACCGCCACCCCAGCAGAGCCTCACAACAAGCCAGACGATGCCCCACTCCATGAGGACTTCCATTTTCCACATCCGACTTTCCCCTCATCAGAACTCCACCCAGGAGACCAGCCTATCACAGCCGGCTGCGCAGCCAGCAGCAGTTCATCAATAAATGCTGGATTTAGAGATGACTACAAGAGTATGCTACCTGCACGGCAGAGTCTGGCAAGCTACCCATGTCGTATTTGATATGCCAGATACCAGTAACAATTATAGACCTCATTCCCATGACCTGATGGAATGATTTGAGGCTCTTTATGTTCCTGGAGCAAGCAGGTGCCCTTGGGCTCTACTTGCATGAGACAGGTCATATGGAGATGTTACTGGTGCCCGCTCGAGCAAATTGAAGATGAAAGGGGAGGCAGTGATACAGTGACAGTGATCATATTTATGTTTAGAAAGTTGCATTAATGTATTAGTGGATTTGTGGATTTTAATACGTAAAGTTATGGTAACACATGACTTAGAGAAAAGCAAATTCTAATTAATTTTTTAGATACTATAGCCCAACCTAGTATATTAACAATAATCTAAAATGCCACGACATGCTTTATGGGTTAAGGGATGCAGAAATCCTGATACCTTTCTTGGGAGTGTGTAAAATGGTATAGCTATAGGAAGAAAAGTTTAGCACTGGTTGTTAAATTTCAAGGTTACTTGCTCTTCGAGACAACAATTACACTGCTAAGAAAAGTGCTACAGATCTTATTTTATGTTAAATAATTGTAACAGCAGTTATAAATTTAATGTGTATCAATAGGGATTATTTTATAAATATGATTAGTATGAATATTAAAGGGATTAAAATGAAATATCAAGAAGATAAAATTCATCCATAGGAATGGTTCACCTCTAGGTTCTTTCAAGTTTAGCCATGTGATCAGATAGGTTGTAAAAGAAAAATAAAAGAATTAAAAACAATTGGATAATCTATGTAGACATGTGAATTCCAAAGACAGTAAGTCAGGAAGGCAATATATACTCTAAAGTGTGGGATAGTAGTCTGGGCCTTCAGGAAGAAAGATGGGACACACATGCCTAGGAGATATGACTCTTGTAGACAGTGATTAGTTCTCAGTAGTAAGATGTCTGCTCTACTTCTCCAGTGGAAAGGTCATTTCTGTAATAAAACAGAGTCTGGCAGGCTACCTGTGTTGTATTTGATATGCCAAAAAACAGTAATATAGACCTCATTCTCATGACTTGAAGGAATGGGTGAGGCTCTTCATGTTCCATGAGAGAGCAGATGCCCTTGGGCTACACTAGCATGTGACAGGATGTATGGAGATGTTACTGGTGCCCACTCAAGCAAATCAATGAACAATGGGAAGACAAGTAATACAAGTGACTCCTTTACTTTCATTCCTTTAGGTAGTTAAAGGAATAGTAAAATGTTCTTTTTAGTCTATGAAGTTTTTGAGGAACTCAGGTTGAAATAATTTTGTTAAAATGTCTTGAAGAGACTTGCTTTGACCATCTTGAAGTGGGTACTTGTCTTGAACATCTTGGAGCAGTCTGCCCTTCAAAAGTAAATCTAAAATGTCTTATTAATAGAATAAATTAAGTTGTAGATATATGTTTCAAATATTATAGTCAGCTATATGTCTGCATATAAGCAGAGAAGAAGAGGGATTTTGTTGCAGTTATTTATTTAGGATCACACCCAGTGATGCATAGGGCTTATTCCCAGCTCTGCCTTCAGGTACCTGTCCTGGTAGGATCTGGGAAAAATATAGGATGCCAGGGATCCAATCCTGGTAGACTATATGCACAAGTGCCCTGCCTGATGTACTGTTGCTCGAACCCTGGAAACAAAGAGTTTAATATTTTTTACATAAATGGGGTAAAATTCATGATATATCTTCTAATGGAGTGCCAAGAACTTGAAATCAGAGTTCTGTAGGAAAAGGAATGAGTATGTAGTATATAAATTTAAATGGGGGTAGTTCATCATACTTCTATTTCTCTCTTTTGATTCTAAGCCATTTTAATCTATTGCTTGTACAAAATATACATTTTAATTAAATTTAATAATAAACAATAGAGATATGTAGATACTATTTTTATTTCTTTTTTTTTGTTAAAAAAAATCTGCCGCTTTATTCTGATGATTGTATAAGATACTGGAGACATAAATAGGTAAGAAGAAAAAAACCCTCAGTCTATAAATCAGCCCTAAGAGTTAGTGGAAACAAATATTTATCAAAAGGTTATCTAAATTAAAATGAGAATTTCGTTTACCCACCTTCTGAGGAACAAAGCTCTCTGCATACTGAAGAGTGAGGCTGGCTCCACTAGGGCTCTGTGAAAGCTGGCTTGGTTAGAAGCCGGTGCCTGAGAATCTCTGGTAGAGACCTGGAACACATCGGTGGATTTCAATAGTTTTTGTATCTGGATTTCACACAGAAATCTTTCAAATGTCTAATTTGATGGGGAATTATTATTATAGAAAAATTAACGTCTTTCCTACTTACTTTTGTAACCTTGTCAGAATTGTTGCAGTGTCGAGGGTAAGGCACTTGAATTGCAAGTGACTCACCTGGACCCAACTCTTGGCTCTAAGCATGGTGCCATGAGCACTGCCAGTAAAGTGGTCCCTGCACACGGAGCTGGAAGTATGCCCTGAGCACTTCTGGGTACAGCTAAGAAACAGACAAAAACAAATAAGGGAAAGTAAACAGAATTTGACTCTCCATAATGTATCCCCTCTTTTTCATCTATCTTCTATTCATTCAATCAATTCATTATTTTTTGTTGATTTCAGGCAACTATCTCCTTCCTTGGACTTCTGAGTACTAAAGAAATAATGCCCGGTGCTCTCTTCGGCAGCACATATTCTAAAATTGGAATGGTACGGAGTAGATTAGCATGGCCCCTGTGCAAGGATGACACACAAATTTGTGAAGCATTCCAAAGGGGAAAAAAAGAAAGAATGCATGCACTGTAAGTTCAGACAAGGGCAGCTAGAGACACACAGCTTTTTCTTTTTACTTTTATGAATGGCACTACATGTTAACTACTCTTATCCTGTGATATTCCCCATTCCCACCCGGTAGCACGCGCTGGAGAATCAGGTTCTATTTTAGAATCAAGTTAACTTAACTACGACACATAAATAGCTTTATACACAGCTTTCCCTTCATTATTATTGAAGGGGTTTTTCTCAAGCAGAATGTGGGAGGCTTAGGTGTTATCTCAGCAATTCTTGGTCAACCTTGCTAGTAGCTCAAAGCAAGGGCCAGAGGCTGTAGTACTGCTGGGACCCCAAAGTGCTCAGGGAGCCTCCAGAGCTCCAGTGATCAAACCAGGGTAGGCAGCTTGTGCATATGTAGCTTAACCCTGTGTATTTTTCACTGGCATGTCTCATTATTTCTAAACATGTTGAGCAATCATTGAGAGTAACAGACAACATTATATTGCTAAATATTTTTCATTGTGTATGACGGGTAAAAGAAGAAAACAGACAAACAATGAATTGCGAGGAACAGAAAAGGTGCACAAGTGCAGGAGTTGGAGCATTCTGGAATAAGAGTGGAGATTTGAAAGGGTGCTCATTTCAACCAGAGAAGCAAACCGCACTCACAAGTTGTACAGTCAATAGCTTGGGTGAGGAGTCAGGAAAATTCAATCCTCTTCAGTTATAAAAATTATGTTATGGTTCCAATTAAAGTGCATACAAAAACAGTATAAATTAAATGCTTATAATCTATCCTGACATTTTAGGAGAATATGAAATGATGGGTATCACCCATCAAGTTCCTGAGACACTGTGAAAAAGGGCTTGACACATAGTTCAGTGGGGAGCACTCTGAAAAGTTACCTTACAATAAGAGCAAATGGTCAGATGATCATCACCCCAGCCTTTTACTGTAACTTTAGATAACAAATGATATCCCCTACTAAGTGGACACATAATTGGAAAGCTGCTGTCTTTAGTCAATATCCAATTTTAGCAAAACACAGTCTGTGTGATAGCTGCCCATGCTAATATCCCGGCACCCAGAGAAATTGATGCTTTTGTCCTTATGGTGGGCATCTGGTCAACTCCCACCTCACATAGTACAAATGACAGCATTAAAGAAGGTATTGTACTCTCACAGCCAGGAAATATCTACAAAAGATTCAGTTCCGTCTGATCACTTTCTCTCAGAACTGTATGTATGAAGCCGTCTTGTCTCTTAGAAAGGGTACACCGTGAGACTGCTGTGAGTTATTCTAACTGTGTCTTCCAGGATTTCTCCAGAATCTGATAGAGGAGGATTTGTGTTTGGCACTGACATTAACCTATATTCCTGGCACAGGTCTTCATTCCCTCCAACACACACCTGAGAGCTCAAATAGCTCACAGTTGGAATTGCCTGCAATCTTCCTTGTGATAACAAAATGGAAAGGTTCAAGCCAAGAAAATTTTAAAAAAGACATACGGCATGACAGATGATGCCTCACGCCAAGAAAGCCAAGGGCAAGTTAATACACCCTTACCTGAGGACATTCAGACATAAAGAAAGCTGAGCACAAAGCACAGCTGAGTTCTTTCCTGTCAGCAGGGCAAGGGAGCAAGTATGTGTAGGTAGAAGTAACTGGTGCCAACATAGTGTGATTTTGAGGGTTTAGAAAAGCCTTACGTTTCCAGAATACTTCTTTAACATGCTATTTCCTTAAATCCACCATACTGCACTTGTGGATTTTATGTTTGTTAAAAATGTAACATTTCCAGGGCTGGTGAAATAGTCTAATGGGTAAGGCACTTACTTTGTATGCAGCTGACCTGGGGTTTTATCTCTTACAGTACATAGGAGGCCTTAAGTCCTGAGAGCATTCTGTGAATGCAGCACCAGGCAGGTGTATACTCTGAGCACAGACATTAATGCCATCAAACAACTGAATAGGTAGAGAAAGGGAACCATAACTACTAGGTTTATCGTCATACCTGAAATTACCTTCTGACCTTGGCTAAGATTCCTTTTTGGCTTTTAGTTATATAATTCAGAGCAGTAGCTCCAAATCTGGTACCTTTCCCACAGTACATATGAGATTACAACTTCTCATTTGAGATCAATTTTTCCTGAAAGAGAGACTGCCACCTAAGGAACAGCACCCTACAATGATTTGGGCGGGCATGACTGTAACCATCGTGGCTCCTTGGTCTCACTGTTTGATTAGTGAAGCTAGATTTTGGAGGGAGGGGGATTAGGGGTCGGGAGTTAAGGTGGGGATTAAGATGGAGGTTAAACTGGGGATGTGGTAAGTCATTGTTCTGATCTGAAAATGGATGGGGAAGATCAAGTAAGTTTGTGAACCTCTGATATTCAGTCATCAAAGTACCATCTCTCAAAAAGTTTTCCATTTCCCAAGGTTGCTAGTGGGTATCTGATAAGTTTTGTGTTTTAAAAATTATAACTATTTTGGGCTTGATAAACAAATAGTGTGTTCAGTTTAGCAAAAAATCCAATGTCTTACACTTCAATTAGATTTCGGATGTATGTGTGTTGAGACACAGAGAGTTGGTTGGATAGGTCCCATGGTATGAGCTTTGTTACAATTGTGTTCTGTATTTCTATATATTCCCTAATATTTCCACCAAGACAAGTGTTTAAGAAATTATTCTATCCTGAGTGCTGGTATTCACACTGCTGAGAATGACAGAAAAAGTGGAGGATGTGCTTTAGGTCTGAATGGGGTATACACTTGTTCCCATTATAGTGTTTCCGATTCACATTTCTTATTTGCATCTCAATGTTTGAGTAGTGTGCTGTGTTTCAATTTGAGTGAGTGATGACTGACTGGATGAATGAACAAAACAAGGGAATGAAAGGTAATTAGCCATTTTTAAATGGAAAACAATACAGGTGAGTTCTAGAATTATTTATTGAATTAAAGGAATCTGCGTAGAATGCTGAGGCTCTAGAGGGTTAACAACAATGAAGCTAATACAACCTGTTATGCCACAGCAACATAAGGGGACATCCTTGGAGGATTTGGTTAGAAAGAGGCTGCACAGTGCCAGACAAAGCAAGGGGACAAAAGGAAATATATGTTGGGGTAAACATGCTTCCTTTGCACCCTTTGATCTCTTACTGGTGACTACCACTGAACAAATTCAACTCAAAGAGAGCAAGTGTGATGCTCAGAATTCAAGCTCTTTAAAAGTCAGCACAAAAGTCAGAGAAGGCAAAGACAAGCACTGTAACTGAGCGATATGGAGACTTCTGCAAAAGGAGAACTTTTACATGGTGTAGAAAAAATAAATAAAGGTGGAGATGCAGAAGACAATGAAAGCACATTCTAGTTGTTTCCTCTTATTTGTTGATGAATAATTCAATAAACGTCTCCCAAGTATCTCGGATAATCTAAGACTCTTTCAAGTAGGACTGGTTTATTTTTGAATGGTTCAAATTTAGACCTTTTTAGAATAAAATAATTGCACTAATAATATCCTATTTTATTAATAGCAGAATTATGCTCAAGGCTGCAAATAAGTGATTTAATTTCAATCTCAAATAAATCTATGGGAAAACATTCTAAGATCTCTTCCACAGTTGAAGAAATTGAGGTTAATGGTTATTGACTGACTTGCCCAAAGTGGCAGAGCTAGGAAGTAAAACATGTTTTTTCGCTTTTTGTTTTCTTACTTTAATTCAATCAGACTGCTTTGCATAGACGTTTTTCAGACTTACATTTGAATTAGAGTACTCAACTAGGTTTGATCTTACGGCAACTGGAGGCAACAAACAGTGATGCTTGATATCTCCATTAGAGGGTGAAGGTGGAAACCTTTGGACACACTCAAATGAGAGGTGAGAATAGTCAATCTAGAATATTCAGATTGTTTATCACCACAAATACTTATAAGTGTATATATATATATGTGAGTGTGTATATACATATATGTATTTATATGTATATAAATAAATAAATATAAATATAAATATATATAAATACATATATGTATATACGCATATATACAAATATGTATACATATATATATTCCTGAATCAAGCAGATGCCACTGGGCTACATTGGCACGTGATAGGGTCCAATGGAAATGTTACTGGCACCCGCTCGAGCAAATTGATGAATAACGGGATTCAAGTGATCAAGTGATCAAGTGATCAAGTGATATATATATATATATGCACACACATACACACACATATATATGTATATATATACATATATATATATTATACAGCATCTTGCATAACAGCAAATTGATGGGCTACCAAGTAAATAAAGCTGGTATTTTAGAGTCTTATATTGGTAACTAAAGTGAATTATAATCTAAACAAAATACAACTTCCTAATAGAACAATGCAATCCACTATAATACAGGAAATTAACTCCTAAGGGAGTAAGGAGAGAAGATTTCAGTGTGCCTGTGCCAACAAAAGGGTATGCCATTCATCTTTTCCTTGCTGTCAACAGGAAACCACTTCTGTTGGTTTCCTGTTGACAATCTACTTGTTGGGACAATTTATAAAGGGGAACATCTCACTGTGTCTTAAACTTTTGCCTAGCTTTCTCTGTAGTTAGAATACAAGCTTCTTCAAAGTATAGTCTAAATATTTTTATTATCATTGAATCCTTAGCCCTAGCACCCTGTTTTATCTTTAGAAGGCAATTGTTTCTTTAATTGGATTGTGCAGTTTGAAAACAACACTTTGAAAAATAGAAATCATGATTCATATGTAAGTTATTGTCTTTGTGCCATTTAAAAGAACAGTTGAACTTCTTCAAGTTTCTTCGTAGACTTAAATTTGTATGTCATATTATCATTTAAATGCAGAGGAGGAACTAGCTATTTCTTAGGGACATTTTGGTGAATACTGTTGTAAAGGAAAGGATCACCTTGGAGTTTAAGAGAATTCTGATTTCCATACAGGAGACTTGCTTCAAGCAGTGAGGATCTGTATGTGGTGAGCTAGAGAAAGGCTGGGAAGCATAGCTTTGGGGGCTAGAATGGAATTAAATATGTATTTTAAAATACAAATCGCATCTTCACATGGTGCAGTCCATGTTGTGATGTGCAGAGCAAATCTGTATGTTTGTAGCCAGTCTTACACTACTATAATCTTAAAGCCACTATAAAATGGAGGCCCTGATAACTATGCAGAAATAGGAAGAAAAAGTCACACATAACTTCTCATTTTCCTAATAATGCCTTTTGTATTTTTCTGCATTTATTTCACTTTATCCTGCTTTGAATAATAATAAAATATAAATGTTTTAGGTATGAGGTTTCTTATTTCTTTTTTTTTCCCCCACTATATAACCAGACAATTGAAGCAAGAAGGTGGAAGCAGATGGCTGGTTAGTGGGGGAGTAGTGATGGCTGTTAGGAAGGAGGCGAGGGATAACAACATTCAGGGCTAATGCAACAGACATGCAGCAGCCATACAAGAAAATGCCTGTATCCTTGTTTCTAGAGTGAACGTTGTAATTTTAAGAAAATTAAGTTTTATTATTCACTCACTGAAAAAGTGACAAGTTATTAATTTGTTTTGGGCGATGGGAAGGAAGGATAACATTTGGGAATGGTCCCATACCACTTGGTTACTGTGTGGATATGGTCGATTGTGCTGAATCCTTTCCGGAAACCTGCTTGCTCGCATGGTTGTCCTTCATCTAGTGTTCTGCTAATCCTGTTCAGGATGACTCGTGTAAACAGCTTGCAGATGACAGACAACAGGCAGATGGGGCGATAGTCGCCGATGTCGTGAATGTCTCCCTTCTTGAACAGTAGAACTGTCCTGCTGGTTTTCCATTGGGAGGGCACCTTGCATTCAGACAGGTAGCGTGTGAAGAGCCGAGCTAGTGTATTGATGAGTATCGATGGCAGATTCTTCAGGTGTTCGGGTCTGACTTTGTCTGGGCCTGGTGCTGTTCCCTTCTTTACCAATGAGATGGCATGTCGGATTTCAGAAGGGAGAACATTGGGAATGACATATCCATCCTGTGGAATTTGGTATGTGGGCAGGTGGATGTGGCTATCAAAGAGATTTGAGTAGAAGTCCTGGATAATCTTCTACATTGCCTTTATGGAAGATGTGATAGATCCATCAGGGCATCGGAGAGCAGTCATCTTGGTCTTATAGTTGGCGAGGAAAGGCGGGCGGTGCAAATGCTTTTCCTGGCTTCTGCTGCATCTTCCAGTATTTCTGCTCTTCTGTCTTTGAGGTCTTCTTTTATCGCTTCTCTGCACCATTTAGCAAGCTTGGATGTTAGCATTTGGTCTCCTGAGGCTTGCGCCTTGCCCGAGCTCATTGAGGTTTGTAGGGAGCACAAGATGCCCCTCTGTCTCATGTTCATTGATTTACAGAAAGCCTTTGATTCTGTGGAGACTGAAGCGGTCATCGAAGCCCTAGCCAAACAGGGTGTTCAAACCCAATACATCAAGATCCTTCGTGAGCTGTATTACGGATTCACCACCAGGATCTCACCATTCTACAAAGAAGTGATCATTGATGTTAAAAGGGGGATTCCACAGGGTGATACCATTTCACCAAAACTCTTCAGCGCCACCCTCGAGAACATCATGATACAATTAGAATGGGAAGGAATGGGAGTGAAGATAGATGGTCAGCAAATACACCACCTCTGCTTCACTGATGACATTGTTCTAATAACACCAAACAGTAGCCAAGCGGCACAAATGCTGGCTGACTTTGACCGTGAATGTGGAAAGATAGGTCTACAGCTGAATCTGAAGAAAACTATGTTCATGAAAAATGAACTAGTTCCTGAGGCCCCATTCACTCTCAATGGAACAAACATCTCTGAATGCAGCAGTTATGTGTACCTAGGTCGAGAAGTCAACATGATGAACGACCTAAAACCTGAGCTGCGCAGGGGAGGAAGAGAGCGGCATGGAATGACTTCAAAGGCATTGAAGAAATAGCTAAAAAGGACAAAGAACCTCTGGCTCTGGGCACATCTCTTTGACTCCACTGTTCTCCCTGCATTAACATACTCCTCAGAGACCTGGGCCTTAGGGAAGCAGGATGAGAATGCTATTCGTGTCTCCCAGAGAGGAATCGAAAGAGCTATGCTTGGAATATCACGTCTCACTCAAGTGAGTGAAGGAATCCGGAGTTCAGACCTCCGTCGCTTTTCCAGAATCAGGGATGCTGTCTCCTTTGCCAAGGCTTCGAAAATCAGATGGTCTGGACATGTAATGAGATTTGGAGACAACCACTGGACTAGAGCCGTTACCGACTGGATCCCACGGGATGTCAAAAGATCACGTGGCTGCCCACCTACAAGATGGTCAGACTTCCTTGTTAAGACCCGGAAGGAACGGTTTGAGGCTCTTCATATTCCTGAATCAACCAGATGCCATTGGGCTACATTGGCACGTGATAGGGTCCAATGGAAATGTTACTAGTACCCGCTCGAGCAAATCGATGAATAACGGGATTCAAGTGATCAAGTGATCAAGTGACCCCACTTGCTCCACTTACTGGGAGCATCTTCTGCGGATGATGGGTAAAATCCAATAACATCAATAATTAATTTATTCAGAACTTTATCTTCATATACATCTCTGGAAGCATAATATGAAGCAAAAGATGAGTTGCTATTGGGATAAATCCTGAAAAAGGGGGTCACATTCACTGATGAGACACCAGAGAGGAGATTGATATTCCATTTGATTCTCCTAATTCTTCTCACATCTGATAAGTGGGAATAGAGAATTACCATATTTTCATGGTAAAAAAGTAATTTTACAAGGAGTAACATGCCTTTGGGGCCGGAGCGATAGTCCAGTAGGTAGGGCGTTTGCCCTGCACACAGCCAGCCCATGCCGGCCTGGGTTCTATCCCTGGCATCCCATATGGTCCCCCAAGCACTGCCAGGAGTAATTCCTGAGTGCAGAGCCATGAGAAACCCCTGAGCATCGCTGGGTGTGACCCAAAAAGGCAAAAAAAAAGTTATTTTACAAGGATTATGCAATTCTATGCCAATGTCAATGACCAGTGTGCTGTATCAACTAGTTATAGAAATATAATCGCATGAAAGCTTTACATACCTTTATTAAGATAGGAGACCACGACAATATTATCTGTTTTCACTATTCTTTCTTGTGAACGTGAGTTCAATCAAAATAAAAATTAAAAAATATAAGTCTAGAACATATCTGATGTACTCATCGTGACATTATTTCTGTACTTTCCGTAGTAATGTCTCCTGCTGCTGCAATTCCTGCTCCTGGAACATCCTGCTTAGTATTTTTTCTTTCTTCCTCTCAACGCATTCACAGTCCTTTTTGAATTTCACTGGCAAGCAGCTCAGACATAGATATCATCTAGCCCTTCAGACCCCATGCCCAAGTTTTATTCAAAGTGCAGTTTTTTGAGCACATACTGAGCTGATCTCCACAAGACCAAATGTTTCCTTTATATCTGTCACAGGATCCAGCCTTGTTTTTTCTCTTTCTGGTTACAAAAGTCATAATGATAAGACCCTTGTGTTCATTACATGTGAATGAACTCTTAAAATATTATTTTATTATATTAATATTATTAATATAATAAAATATTATAATATATTAATATATTAATATTATAATATATTAATATTATTATTCACTCTTAAAATATTATTTTAAAAAAAGTCAGTGAAAAAAAATTTTAAAAATTTAGGGGCCGGGGCGATAGCCAAGTGGGTAGGGAGTTTGCCTTGTATGCACCGCCAGGAGTAATTCCTGAGTGCAGAGCCAGGAGAAACCCCTGATCATCGCCGAGTATGACCCAAAAAAGCAAAAAAATAAAAAATAAAAAAATAAAAAAATTTAAAAATGGGCTGGAGTGATAGTTCAGCAGGTAGGGCATTTGCCTTGCATTCGGCCTGCTCATGCCATCCTGGGTTCGATCCCCAGCATCTCATATGGTCTCCTGAGCACTGTTAGGAGTAATTCCTGAGAGCAGAGCCAGGAGTAACCCCTGAGCATTGCCAGGTGTGACCCAAAAAAAGAAAAAAAAAAATGTCAGTGACTCACTGTTTTATTTTTTCTTAAGGTAAGTGATTCCTGAGCCAGGAGAACGTATTGAGGAGATAATTCATTTAAATAGTTATTCATTTGAAATCTCCACCTACCCCGCACCACCCAAAAACAACTGAATAGTTCTAGTGACATGGAGCTAAAGCAAGGTTCATAAAACAACTGCCTTTGTTCTGGCTATTCTTGCTCTTTGCCCTTTCTCTATTAAAATTTGATCATGTTTTTATAAGTATATAAGGAACCACACACACAAACACACATATGTATGTATATATACATATGTATATATACACATATATTGAGTTCTCCCACTGAGACTGCTGTGAATTTAAAATGAAAAAATGAAATAAAGATAGCTATCATTAACCCAAATCCAGATTTACTCTCAAATTAATACTACTTGTCTTGTGCCAAATAATACATGACTTGTCTTTTGATGTGACCCATAAGAGTCATTATATTCAACAATGCTCATTTTTCTACAAATGAGAAAACTGAGGTATAGAGATTCAACAATATTAGAGAAAGGTCACACACACAGAATATTTAAAGGTATCTCTGAGGTAGCAATTTCTGAACTTAAAATTAAGATAATAACATTTTGGGAAAATGCTAAACCAGGTTAGAACCTGTATTCCATTTTTGTTTTTCTAGGGATTGGAGTTTGAGTAAGATTCAGCTGTACTCCTGATATTGTGCTTGGGGCTTACTCTTGGCAAGACTCTGCAACCCACATGCAGTGCTTGTGATAGAACCAAAGTTGGTTTGGGATTCAATCAGAGTTGACTGTACACAAGATGAGTACCTTACCCACTACACTATCTTTTAGCATGTATTCCTTCTTTTTTTATCTTCCATCTTATCATATATTATCCATACTTAGAATGTCAAAAGGGTTCTATAAACATTTAGTAGGCATGAACTTTTATCCGCTTCACTGATGACATCATTCTAATAACACCAAATATTAGCCAAGCAGCACAAATGCTGGCTGACTTCGACTGTGAATGTGGAAAGGTAAGCCTATAGCTGAATCTCAACAATACAATTTTCATGAAAAATGAACGAGTTCCAGATGCTCCATTCACTCTCAATGGAACAAACATCTTTGAATGCAGCAGTTACTTGTATCTAGGTCAGAAACTCAACATGATGAATGACCTAAAATCTGAACTGTGCAGGAGGAAGAGAGTGGTGTGGAACACCTTCAAGAGCATCAAAGTAATAGTTAAAAGGACAAGGAACCTCTGGCTCTGGGCACACCTCTTTGACTTCACTGTTCTCCCTGCATTTACATGCGCCTCAGAGACCTGGACCCTATGAAAGAAGGATGAGAACATATTCGGGTCTCCCAAAGAGGAATTGAAAGAGCTATGCTTGGAATATCATCCTCACTCAAGTGAAAGAAGGAATCTGGAGTTCCGACATCTGGATAAAATTTCAAAGGGTTATTGACTTATAGAATAACTGGGTTCAAAGCCTGCCTTGGCTCTGACATTTTAAACAAGTACGGAGGTTTATGTTCTTTTTTATAAAAAAGGTCCTGATTATAATACATAAATAAATGTTGTAAATATGTATGGATTATTATGTTTAAGGTTTATAGAAAAATTTCTAAGAATAATTGATATCTAAGCTGTTCTAGTTCTATTCATAGCTAGTTTGGGACTTTTAGGAGCTTTTTGCTAATATTTTTAACCTTTGATATGTGATTAAAAAGTCTACCATTTGGCTGAGGATATCCCTGAAGGTAGTAAAATAACAATTTACATAACAATGCTGTGTAATTACTATATTATCTTATTTTATTTTCAGAAGAATAAATGTTAAGCAGGAATACTGTTCTGCCATTGGACACTCCAAATGGGCTGCCTGAGTCAAAAAAGAAACAATTGATATGTATAAGTGAAAGAACAGGCTTTCCATGGTTTCCTTTTGCCAACACATCTCATAAAATGGATTATGATTCTTACATAAAAAGACATTAGATTTGTTTTTATGAGGTACAGAGAGATCTCTGTAAATATTTGAGACTAGGTTGTCTGATGTAACTAAAAATATGACAAATATATGATACAAGTGTTTAAAAAGTCAAAACATAAAAGAACTAGGCTAAATCAGCAGAAGGATGTTTTTAAAAAATAAAAACAGAATTTTTTTAAAGATCATTCTTGAATGGAACTTTAAAAAAGAAAGAATAAAGTAATGTGGTTAGCAAGGGAAGAAGGGAAGAATGAAAAGAGAGAGGGAGGAGGGAAGGAGGAAGGAAGCAAGGAAAGAAGGAGGGAGAGAAGGAAGGAAGGAAGGAAGGAAGGAAGGAAGGAAGGAAGGAAGGAAAGAAGGAAAAAAAGGAAGGAAGGAAGGAAGGAAGGAAGGAAGGAAGGAAGGAAAGAAGGAAGGAAGGAAAAAAGGAAGGATGTTTTGAACAATGAAACTTGCCAAAACAGTTGTCAGTTTTTCTTTCAGGAAAGTTAACTTAGTAAATTCGTAATCTTTTTCCTCCTTTAGTGCATGAGGATTATGTGCCATTAAGCACTTCTCACTATGGAATGAATTCTTTCCCTCATTCTTACCCATATTGGGACCAATTGTGTATAAAGCTAGGTACACAAAGAAGGAAGAAGGAAAGTGTTTCTTTTTTTTCCATGTACTTTCTAGTTATCACACTATGTCTTATAATGCATCAATATACTCCATCAATCTATTGCATCAATATACTGTATCAATATACTGCATCAATATATGAATATTGCATCTTTATCAATGCCTCAGCACCCATGTTGATACTTTGGTTAAGATCTGTGGACACTGAGGTCTGAGGTACTGAAGCAAAGAGGATCAATTAGTTTTAGATGGAAGATTTTTTCCAAGTCCAAACAGTAAAGAAATTGTAAATATGTGACACTTCCCTCTTAGGCTTTAGCAATAGGGGAATTTCTCATTCAGAATATGCAATTGCACAGGTTGGAATTATTTTGGAAAATTATTTTAAATAATATATATAAATTATTTAATTATAGGTTTCTATTTCTATATACATATGACAACAGTTGTTGTGTCCTTTTTATTTTAACTGTTCTAGCAAGTATAAGATATTTTATTATGGGGTTTTGCTTTTTCTGGAAACAAGGTAGACCATACCCAGCAGTGCTTGGGAGTTACCTCCAGTGTTGCTTGGGGGGACCATGAGCTGGGATCAAACCAGGGACTGAGTGATAGTACGGCATGTAGGGAACTTGACTTGCACAGACAGGGTCGATGTAGGTTCATTTCCCAGCACCCCAGATGGTCTCCAAACCCTACCAGGAGTGATCCCTGAAAGCAGGGCCAGGAGTAAGCCCCGAGCACCCAAATGTGGCCTAGAAACCAAAAAAAGAAGGAAGAGCAGGAAAAAAAAACACAGAAAAACAGAGACATGGGACTGGAGAGATAGTACAATGAGTAAGGCAATTGTCTTGGACATGCCCAACCCTAGTTCAATCCCTTGGCACCCCATCTGGTCCCACAAGCAACATATAAAATTTCTAAGTATAGAGCCAGGAATGACCCAAACAAACGTTATTTATTTATTTATTCATCTATCTATCTATTTATTTATTTGTTTGTTTGTTTGTTTATTTATTTATTTATTTATTGATGTATTCTTTACGGGTCACGCCTGGCAATGCTCAGGGGTTACTCTTGGCTCTGCACTCAGGAATTTTCCTAGCAGTGTTCTGGGGGACCATATAGGATGCTGGGGATCGAACCTGGGTCGGCCGCATCAAGGCAAACACCCTACCCGATGTGCTATCGCTCCAGCCCCTGACCCAAAAAACTTTAAAAGGGAATTGTGGCTGGATAGATAGTGCAGTGTGGGTAGGACAGTCTCCTTGAATGGGCTCCAACATCTCATTTGGTCTGATGAGCACCACCCGGAGAAATCTCTTAGCACAGAGACAGGAGTTACTCCTGAACACGGGGTAAACCAAAAAAAAAAAGGGGGGGAACTTTCAAATAGAAGGCAAGTACTATTTTTTGTTTGTTTGTTTGTGGGCCCTGTAAGTTTCCCCTTTAAGTTTCATCAGTAAATGCTCGAGATGAAAGCTTTCTACTGAGAGTATACCACCTACACAGCAGAGCCTGGCAAACTATCTGTGTTTTATTTATTTGTTATGCAAAAAACTAGTAACAATTATGGACCTCAGTTCCATGACCTGAAGAATGGTTTGAGATTCTTCCTGTCCCTGGAGCAGCAGATGCCCTTGGGTTACACTTGCCTGTGACAGGACTTATAGAGATGTTACTAGTGCCCACTAGAGCAAATGGATAAACAATGGGAAGACAGTGATACAGTGATTTTAAATAATACATCTGTGGATAATGCAAATGATGTTTCAAATGGACTAGGAATCTGGGTAGCCAGAATCTTCAGGTAGAGCAAATGCATAAGTGAGTGCCTGGTCAGGGGCTTCTAGTTATTTGCGACCTAATGATCTGACAGAGCTAGAGGAAACTGATCTTGTTGGTCCGGACTACTGTTCTAGAGTCCCTGTCTTTAGCTAGTTTTTGAGATTCCTCCATTAATAATTCGATAAAAATGCTCCCAAGATAAGTATAATGCAAGAATTTGAGATGCAAGGTGAAACAAATGAAGCCCTTTTCTTCTCTTGATGACTTCATTCTCTTTATAGTTTGGTATTTGTTGTTATGAACAGTTGTAGCTAGAAACTACACCTTTTAAAATGGGGTTTTCTCCCAAACTTCTTATTTCTGATGGTTTTCTTCATTGCATTTTTCACATTTTTAATTAGTTAGACAAGTAACTACATATAAAGTGCCTGGTATACCATTTGCTTCCCTGAGGGCAAGGCCTGAGTCTGTTCTGTATCCCCAAGCACATACAAATTTGCTTCCTTAATTAAATAAGGGGGTGTTTGATTGATTGAGGCTCTAATTAAAGCTCAACCATTCCCCATGCAGAATTTAATGCAGCGATAGTTAAGAGCACATTGTCTGGGAGCAAGAGTAGAGTTTGGATTTGAATTCTGAATGTCTCAGAATAGCTCTCTAATTCTCCATCCTTCAGTTTTCTCATCTGAAAAGCAAGAATACAAATAGCACAACCTAATAATCTGTTCTCAGATTTCACTTAGTACACGTAAATAACATGAAAAAATGATTGGCATATAATTAATCCCATGTAAGTGACTGCTATTATTGTTAGTGTGCCAGCCCATTTATACACACTTCAATATAAACATAAATGAAAACATAATCTTAGATACACGTATCTGTACTTTTTTATAGTAGTCTGTTTCAAATAATGTATTAGCTCCTTAAGTATACAGACATTCCTTGTTTATTGCACCCTGATTTATTGTGTTTTGCAGATATGTTATTTTTTTTTTACAAATTGAAGATTTGTGGCGACACTGAGTCAAGCAAGTGAAGCAAATAAATTGGCCTCATTTTTCCAACAGCATATGCTCACTTTGTGTCTCTGAGTCACATTAGAAAAAGGTATTTACATTGCTTTTCAGATGCAATGCTATTATACACTTAAGAGACTGTCGTGTATTATCAACACAACTGCGTTGTGCACTAAGAGAACAAAAAGTTCATGCAACTCACTTCATTCCACTATTTGCTATATTGCAAATACTTTTATTTGCAACATACAAATATTATTATTTGAATTTTTGGAGGAATGTTTCTATTTCATTCGATGTTATTTTATGTGAGTGGCGAAAAATATGGCAATGCTTATTATGGGAGCTAGAGACAGTGCCGTCGACTTATGGATTTGTTTGCCTTTTCTCTATAAATATTGACCAATTTCCACAGCATGAATACATCTAAAGAATATTTTTTGAAAGTAGAAAGGGAGTTGTCACAAACTTGGCAAATTTCTGAGTGGAGTTTTTCC
Organism: Cryptotis parvus; assembly: GCA_021461705.1. Classification (NCBI taxonomy): domain Eukaryota; kingdom Metazoa; phylum Chordata; class Mammalia; order Eulipotyphla; family Soricidae; genus Cryptotis; species Cryptotis parvus. The sequence goes on from JAJIBD010024179.1 coordinate 24,298, forward strand.
ATATAATTTCTAGTTAGTTAGAGGTGATCACTGCTTTGGAGTTCTTAAAACTTTAACTGAGTTTATGCATGGGGATTTCATAGATGGGGATGAGGTGCTTGATGGGTACACAAATGCTCAGTACTTAAAATTACATTTTTTTCTTTCAACATAGAAAGGCTGTTGATTTTTCAAAAAGTTCAAACTGCAGAGAACTGAAAACATGACCAGTGAAAAACACTGATTATTACTATGGTTTTGTTCCAGATCACATCAAAATGAATTTAATTCCAGTTTCCAACCATCTGATTTCATTTGGCACAAAAAGTGGTCCTGTGACTTTTGTGAGCTTACCAAACACTAATTATGATTTTGTAGGGAGTGAATGATAATGAAGGTTATACTGTTTCATTGTCTTATTAAGTATATTATGAAATTTTCTATGCTTAAGAGTCTACCTCCATAGCTATAATCCTCAAAAAAGAATTTGATTTCTTATTTTAATTTTCCAAACTACAAAAATAGCAGGCATGTTTGCAGGGTCAATACATCCTTAAAGAAATGTGAATTAGACTTAGATATTGGCTTTCTGGCATACTTTCTATCTAACTTTCCCTAATTTGTACTAATCAACTAAATTCAATACCACCTAAATCCTTAAAATACATTAAGAGCTGTTCCTTTATTAAGCTTATAGCATACTGCTTGATTTTTCTGAGAACTTTACATGCATTAATACATTCAATTATGTAAAACCTAAAAAAGTCCCTATGAAGTAGATATCAGCTTTGGTGCTATTTTGGGCATGACAAGATAAACAGAAGAGATAAAGTTTTTCTTAAGGTAAGCAGCTCTTCAGTGGCAGAACTCAGAGTTAGCCTGGCCATGTGAATTGAAACTCTGTTCTATTCTTTCTCAAAATTAAAATCAACATAATGCCTAGATGTATCCTAATACTTGCTTTCAGTATATTTTTCTTTATAAAGTTAATTTTATAAGTTAAATTGAGTAGCTATCGCATGATATATCCAGAATTTATTTAGTTATAAAGTAACTTTTCTGGAAAAGTGACTTAAATTCAGTTTACTGCACCTATTATGTTATCTCAACCACAGTTAAGCCTCCCTTTGACCCCCCAAATTTTTTTTTTAATTTTTTATTTTTACAATTACAAAGATATACAATTAAAAAGTTCATATTTGGGTTTTGGTCATACAGTGTTCCAGCACCCATCCCGCCACCGGTGCCCATCTCCCACCACCAACGTCCCTGGTTCCCTCCCCCTCCCCCAGCCCTGCTCCATGGCAGGTTCTTTATTTCTTTCCATTTCTCTCTCTTTCTCTTTTCCTTCCCTTCCAGACTATGGATTACAGAACATACATTAAAGGGTTGTCATGTGTATCTTTTTGCCGCTATTTAATGCTCAGTTCTAGGTTGGCATTAGTACCCTTGACAATTGTTAGCACACTGTTCCATTTTCTGTCTTACCTAGCCTCTGACTCCCACACGTTTGTGATAATTTCCACCTTTGACAAGATCTCCTGATATATGTTTCACTTGACCTTGGATATTGGTATCTTAATATGTACATATATATTTATGTTATGCAGATAAATGCAGTCATTCTGTGTCTGTCTCTCTCCTTCTGGCTAATTTCACTCAACATAATCTTCTCCATGTCCATCCATTTATAGGCAAATTTTATAACGCCATTTTTCCTAATAGCTGCATAGTATTCCATTGTGTAGATGTACCAAAGCTTCTTTATCCAGTCATCGATTTTCGGGCACTCTGGTTGCTTCCAGATTCTGGCTATTGTGAATAATGCTGCTATGAACATAAAAGTAGGGATGGTGTTTCCGCTGCGTATTTTTGGTTTCCCAGAGTAGATTCCCAGGAGCAGTATGGCTGGGTTAAATGGGAGTTCAGTTTCTAGTCTTGGAGGAATGTCCATATTGTTTTCCAGAAAGGCTGTACCAGCCGGCATTCCCACCAACAATGGATGAGTGTCCCCTTTTCCCCACACCCACGCCAGCACTTGTTGTTCTTGTTCTTTTGAATATGTGCCAGTCTCTGTGGTGTAAAGTGGTATCTCATTGTTGTTTTGATTTGCATCTCTCTGATGACCAGAGCTGATGAGCATTTTTTTTAACATTTTATTATACCACCGTGAGATATACAATTACAACGTTGTTCCCGCTTGGGTTGACCCCCCCAAATTTGCTTTCACTTTCTCCCAAGTTTTGTTAGGCATCTTTACTTCACAATGTCCACCTGTGTGTGTGCTCCAGTGCTAACAACTAATGTCAAACTTCACTTACCCAAACCACAGCCTTTCTGGTGAACAAATCCATGGATTCATGTGATTAAACTCCAAGATAGCAAGATCAGAAAGTGACTTTCCAGTTCAGAAAAGAGATTAGTGTTTTTAGAGCAATACTACAGCAGGTAGGGTGCTTTCCTTGCATGCAGCTGACTGAAGTTCGATACCCTGCATCCCCTCTGGTCCCCAGAGCAACACCAGGAGCAATTTATAAGTTTAAGAAGGAGTAATCCCTGAGCATCTCTAGGGTGAGTCCCACAAACCAAAGATGAATGAGTGCATGAAAGAATGTATGAATGAATGCATGAATGAATGCATGAATGAATGAATGAATACAAACAAAATGGTGACAGAATCAGGCATATTTTGGGAACACTTCCAGATGCAATCCAGATTTTCACTGATAATAAAAGTGGATAAAATATACACTCTGGAGGATTGAGAGAGAGTTCTGATAAACGATTATTTACAAGGATTGTAGACTAATTTTTCCTGGCACTAATATGGAATGGACTGTTGAAGGTAGTGGATGGGCAATACTTAGAAAGTGAATGGTTGTAGTCGATAACTTCTCCATATTCTCTACAGTGTAACTTATCTCTACAGCACAATCTAAATTCTTATAGTAGCTGTTTTGTATGTCTATTACTACTTTGGAATTTTAGTATCAACAACATTGCTAACCTCAATCAAGTTATAGTTATGAAAATAAATAAATGAAAAATATCTTATAACGTAGACATTCTGGGTTGGTCATATACCAATTCAGTAAGTCAGTAATACTTGTGCAATCATAGGCAACAGTAATAGTAAATTCATTCTCAGCACATACTGGCAACCACAGCTAACATTTCTAAATTATTTTATAAATGGCAGACTACAGTAGGTAGAGGTTGAAAATGTAGAAGTAATGCAAGAGTGTTGTGCTTGTTTATAGATTGACTTTGAGTCTTCTTGAAGTTGAATTCACATGCCCAATGATTTTCTGAAAAATTTTTGTATTTGTAAGTTAGCTGTGGCCCATTCCTTCAGTATTAGTTGTGGCTATGGATTGGGTCCTTTTTAGAAACTCTGGGTGCTGAGTATAAAGAAGTTGGCAGCTTAATTCATTACATTAATTTATGTGTTTAATTTTTCTTTTTTAAATGAGCCCTGTGGTTCTGCAACTGGTGCATACAGTATTTATGAATACGATTAATATAGTGTCCACTTTCTGGAGTGGAATCAAACAAAACAAGAAAAATAACATTAAATCACCCAAAGCAGCTGGCTAAAGTCTGCAGTCAACTGTTATTAGAAATCAGGGCTGTGTTACCCATATTCAATGTATGTGAGAACTCCGAAAATCATAGAGTTCTGGAGCTAAAAGGAACTTGGGGTTTCAACTATCTCAGATTTGCAGTTTTCTATAGGTAATGTCTATGCTGGAGAAATACCCTGGAGTTAAGTCATGCAAATACAATAAACATTTTTAGAAAGAACTAACATATTTCAAGCACCTAATCAATATATCATGGTCTATAAATGTATAGAATGGAGAAAGCACAGTAGTGCATAACAAAATTGTGAACATGCTGTCATTATCTCTTTTGATATGATTAAATTCAGGGCTTGAAATATGGTGGGAATAGAATAAACACACTATCACCGGAGACCAAAACACAATGGGGTACCAATACAATGTGAGTTAATCTCAGAACCACTGGTCAACTTACACTCACATACTTACAAAAAACCTATGAATGGTCTGCTAAATAAAAAGGGAAAATGTGCAAGGAAAGAGAGAAAAAAGAAGAAAAGAGAAGAAGAAAGGAGGAGGACATGAGAAGGAGCAAGAGGAGGAGGAAAAGGAGAAGGAGTAGGAAGAGAAGAGGAGAAGGAGGATGAGGAAAAGAAGGAGGAGGAGGAGAAGGAGCAGGAGGAGGAGGAGAAGATTAAGAAGATGAAGAGATGAAGAAGAGGAGGTGTTGGAGGAGGAGGAGGGGATAAGGATCTGAAGGAGGAGAAGGAGGAGAAGAAGGTTTAGAAGAAGAAGAAAAAGAGGAAAAAGAAGAAGATGATGATTATGATGATGAAGGAGGAGGGGAAGAAGGAGGAGGGGAAGGATAGGAGAAGTAAGAGGAGAAGGAGGAGAAGGAGGAGGAGAAGAAAAGAAGAGGAGGAAGAGAAGGTGAAGGAGGAGGGGAGAGTAGGAGAAGGAGGAGGAGAAAAGGAGGAGAAGGAGAAGTAATAGTAGTAGTAGTAGTAGTAGTAGTAGTAGTAGTAGTAGTAGTAGTAGAAGAAGAAGAAGAAGAAGAAGAAGAAATGATGATGATGATGATGATGATGATGATGATGATGATGATGAAAGAAGAAAGAAGAATAAAATTGTCTGCTATAGAGGCAGGCTGGGGTTGGGGGAAGGGGGAAGGAATCAGGGGACATTGGTGGTGGGAAACGTGCACTGGTGGAGGGATGGGTGCTGGAACAGTGTGCGACAGAAACTCAATTATGAACATCTTTGTAATTATAACTCTCATGGTAGTATAATTAAAATTTAAAAAATCTAAAGAAAGAAAAAGGCAAATAATATGTGAAGTGGAGTTGCCATCTTGTCAGGAAGCTGCTGGGGTAAAAGTTCTCTTCTCTCTCAGAGGCCGCTGGGAGAATGGTGTTCAGTGCTGTTCCAAAAAGGTTTTTAATAGTACAAAATTTCTACCACTACAATCCAATACAATGAAAGAACTCTAGCTCTGGTCAGAACTTAGAACATACCAGAGAGCCCAAGTCTCCAAGCAAAGAGAAAGGTTCTTATCTGAGAGGAGTCCTACTCAACAGAAGAAAGGGGGAAAAAGGGGAGAGTACCTCAAGTCAGTGCCCTTATATACACCCAAGTAATCCTATCTGTTGACAGGGAGGGACCCTGTCAACAAAGAACCCTAAACAGAGTGTAGAATGGTGGTTCCACACCCAATTAGAGGTATTTACAAAGGAGTATGCCAAGGACTAATCCCTTCTTCTGAGATTATCTCTTATGTAAAACACTGGGAGAGAGAGAGAGAGAGAGAGAGAGAGAGAGAGAGAGAGAGAGAGAGCTGGTATAAAGTAATACATCTTAATTTCATGGGCCTCATGTAATCTAGATGGTACCCATATCTTTATTATATGCACCAGGGTGATTCTGAGTATCTTGATCTCTGTTTACTGAAAGGGTCACACTAGCCTGCTTGAGGACAAACTAGTATTATCTTTCCTATAATCTTAAACGATAGTCTCAATGTAGCCAGTGTGACAGTCTCCTGGGAAATTAAAACTGTCCCACGCTGAGTACAGTGGGTGTAAAGAGGAGTTTTGCTCAATCAAGATAACACAGAAGTCTTAGTAGACATATAAGTCAGAAGTTATTCAGAGTCAAGGTGACTTCTGCAACTGCTACACCCTCTACTCTACCAGTGTTTACATAGAAAAGAGATCTCATTAGTATGAACCTTGGCTTAAGAACTTGTAAGCACATTTAGCTCTGAGCAAAGTTCCCAAGCTAGCTAAGCCTGTCATCCAACACCATCTAGTTTAATTTTTGGTACTGTATAAGTAAAGAGACTATTCTCTAGAAACAATACCTTATTAATTACTCAGCTCTGCCTGATTTATTATTTTGTGAGATTATCTCACGCCGTTAATGAGGAATTTCAACAAACTATTGCAAGCCATGGCAGAGCCTGGCAAGCTACCCATGGTATATTCAACATGCCCAAAACAGCAACAATAAAGAATCTCATTCCCAACGAATTGAAACTTTACTGGCACCCACTCAAGCAATCGATTAACCACAGGAAGACAAGTGATACAAGTATAAATAAAGCCTCAAACTTTCTTGCCTGCTTCTCTTGTAGGGACAGTTGACTTTGGGTCTGAATCTGAAGAATATACTAAAGAATTATTTATATCAGCACAAGCTGCAGTTTATGCCCCTCAAAGAGTATTCCATGATTGGGGAAAAGATGTGGAAAAACAGAATAAGGAAAAGAAGTAGGTTTTTGATGACACTTGGCATACTTCCATTTCTGTCAGTCTGATTTCCTCCAATATCTGGCCATCTTGAAAGGAAAAAATTTCATAGAAAAGCTCAAAGTGTATGTAATCAAATGTCAACATACAGCTATGACTTTACAAGTTTCACTTTTAAGATTTTTTTGAAAAGCTGACTTTGAATGCCACCAGAGATGACCGCAAAATTTCATTTGTAACCTCGAAAATATTAATAAAAAGTAAATAAGCAAACAGAGAGATAAATAAGAGCTTGAGGAAAAGTTACATTGGCTTCTATTATGGTGATGCACATCAATGCAGGAACTTAATCTTTAGAGTCATCATTTCAAATTTTTTAAAAATTTATAATAATAAAATTATTTAAGATGATAGGTAAGAGAACCAACTATGAATATATGTGTATATACATGCACACATATACAAATGTATATATAAACACACATATATACAAACATGTATATACACACATTCACATATTGTTGGGGAGCTGCTGGGGTGCTTGACCGTGTCAAGACAGTTATTTTCTAACTCCGAGGCCAGTGGGGGAACAAATGAAAACTCAAGGGGATTTTAATAGTACAACAGCTCTACAACTGCAATCCAATATAATGAAAGAACTCTAGCTCTGGTCAGAACTTAGATCATACAAGAGAGCCCTAGTCTCCCACCAAAGAGAAAAGATCTCACCTAAGGAGTTCTACCCTAAAGAAGGGGAAAAGTGGAAAAGGGGGAATGCTCAAGTCAGTCCCCTTATATACACCAAAGTAATCCTATCTGTTGACAGGGAGAGTCCTGTCAACAAAGAACCCTAAACAGTGTAGAAGGGTTGTGCCATACCCTATTACAGGTATAAACAAAGGATTATACCAAGGACTAATCTCTTCTTCTGAGATTATCTCTTATGTAAAACACTGGAGAGAGAGCGAGCTAGTATAAAGTAATGCATCTTAATTTCATGGGCATCATGTAATATAGATGGTACACACAAGGTCCTTCTTATTTATTATCAGCACCAGGGTGATTTTGAGTATCTTGATCTCTGTGTACTGAAAGGGTCACACTCGCCTGCTTGAAGGCAAACTAGTATGATCCTTCCTATAACTTAAGTGATAGTTTCAATTTCATCATCTTGTAGAATTTCTCAATTTCATCTTCCTTGTATGTGGATGTTGGTGCGTAGACAATGAAGATAGAAATTGCTGGCAGTGGGCCACATCTCTTCAAGTGTAATCGTCCTAGCCATTTGTTAGGCATTCAAATGAATCAATGTTGACTGCCATGTTCGTGTTGACAAGGACACCAAAGCCACCGACGCCTCTTTTGTCGCATGTTCCAAGGAACAAATCTTCTCAGGTGTCAAATACAGCGTGATGCAACTGGCGCCTCCTCATCTCAGTCAGACCAATGATGTCGTACTTGTACTTGATCTTTTACACTTGCACCATCAGATCCTCAATATATGCTTCTGATGCCAGCGTAAGTGTATTGAAAGTACAGACAGTCATTTTAGTCTTTCTTCTTTTGGCAGTCTAGGATGTCGGTTGAAATTTTATCAGGCACTGCTTGTTCACCTTTCTTACTGCTGCCATATTAAGGGCTCTTTCAGGGTCAGGAAAATAAACATTTTTGTTACTGGTTTTGGCATATTGAACATGCATCGGACAGCTTGCCAGGCTCTGCCGTATGGGCGCTGTACTCTCATTACCTTGTGGGTCTCTCTCAGAGGGGTGGGTAGAATATTCATGGTAATTTGTAGGTAAATCCGGGGAAAACTGGTTTCTGCTCTGCTGGGTATATCTGTGTCTGTGGCTCAAGCATTCCTGGGCTTGAAATACTCTGCTCTGAAAGGTGGGTCTCTGAAGGGTGGGTACTTGTAGGCTGGGTTTCTGAAAAGCTGGGCTGAAGACTGGCTTAATATCTCTTTGGTGGAGATCTTATGAGCTGCAGAGTGTTGATGGTGAAGATCACCGGCAGCAAGGTGTGGGGGTTTCTTTGGGTTCTTCTGAGGCTCTATTGAGATGGTGGACTCGGGTCAGAATCACTCTCGCGGTCCATGGAATGCAGGGGGCTCAATAGGGAAAGCTGGTTTCTGCTCTGCTGGGTGTATCTGTGTCCCTTCATAAGGGAAGTAGAGCCAGCACTTCAAGCCTTTACTGAAGGTTAGTTTCTGGGGGACGTCCACCCTGACTCACTCCTGCTGTGGCAGCACACTGAGCAGCTGAGATCTGGTCGGAGTTCAGCTCCCTCTGTCTGAAACTGTTCAGACTTGGAGGCCACTGAGCAAATTGCTGACCCGTGGGGCTGGAAACATGTGCTCCTGGCAGTCCGTGAGGGGTAACCATTGTCTGAAACACTTGGGCACACTCGAAGTCTCATGTGCTGAGGCACTCGAGGGCCCAGGGTAGGAAGCTGGGCAGAGGTGGTGCCGAGCAAGCAGGCTCATTATTGCATCAAATTGAGAAATTCTACATGGAACAGGAGGAGTCCTATGAAAAGATAACACCTTCTACAAGATCATAGTTGGTGACTTTAATGCCAAGATATGACCGAGAATATCGGCTGAAGAACTCCTCCTCGGGACCCATGGCCTAGAATGGAACAAACAGGGTGAGAGACTATCTGAGTTCATCATGTCCACCAGACCATTCATGGGAACCCACATAGTTCCAGAAGGCTGAAGCGAAACGTTGGACATGGGAATCTCCTGGTGGACAGTTCCACAATAAAATTGACCACATCATCTTCAATCAACGATTTTGTCTGACCGATGTTGCTGTCTCCCCAAATTCCAAACAGGATCGGACCACCAACTCCTTCATGCAAAATTCTACTTCACGCAACAGGGAGAAAAGACTGCAAAGTTTAAGAAGAGAACTCCCAGAACAACCACCAACTGGGAACTCTTTGGCACCATTGCAGCAACATTGGAAGATGCAACCATCATTGATGACATCGATGAAGAATATAACCGACTGGTTCAGCACCTCCATGATTGTGCGAAGACGCTGAGAGAGAGAAAGACACAAAAGAATGCCTGTCTTCAGAAACTCTTGAGCTCATTCGCCAATGTGGCAAGGCGTGAACCTCAGGAGACCAAATGCTAATTTCCAGGCTTGCTAAGCGGAGCAGAGAAGTGATGAAAGAAAACCTTAAAGACAGAAGAGCAGAAATACTGGAAGATGCAGCAATAGCTGGGAAAAGCATTCGCACTGCCCGCCTGTTCTTCATCAACTATAAGACCGAGAAGACTGCCCTCCGACACCCTGATGGATCTATCACATCTTCCAGAAAGGCAATGGAGAAGATTATCCAGAACTTCTACTCAGATCTCTTTGATAACCATGTCCACCTGCCCACATAACAAATTCCGCAGGATGGATATGTCATTCCCAACATTCTCCCTTCTGAAATCTGACATGCCATTTTGTCGGTAAAGAAGGGAACAGCACCAGGCCCAGACATAGTCAGACCCGAATACCTGAAGAATCTGTTGTTGGTACTCATCAATACACTAGCTCAACTCTTCACACGCTACCTGTCCGAATGCAAGGTATTCGGAAATGGAATGGAAAACCAGCAGGACAGTTCTACTGTCCAAGAAGGGAGACATTCACGACATCAGCAACTATTGCCCCATCTGCCTGTTGTCCGTCATCTACAAGCTGTTTACATGAGTCATCCTGAACAGGATTGGCAGAACACTAGATGAAGGACAACCATGTGAGCAAGCTGGCTTCTGGAAAGGATTCAGCACAATCGACCATATCCACAAGGTAACCAAGCTCATTGAGGTTTGTAGGGAGGTACAAGATGCCGCTCTGTCTCACGTTCATTGATTTAAATAAAGCCTTTGATTCTTTGGAGACTGAAGCGGTTATCGAAGCCCTAGCCAAACAGGGTGTTCAAACCCAATACATCAAGATCCTTCGGATTCACCACCATGATCTCACCATTCTACAAGCAAGTGATCATTGATGTCAAAAAGAGGGGTTCGACGGGGTGATACAATTTCACCAAAAACTCTTCAGCGCCACCCTGGAGAACATCATGCTACAATTAGAATGGGAAGGAATGGGAGTGAAGATAGATGGTCAGCAACTACACCACCTCCGCTTCGCTGATGACATCATTCTAATAACACCAAACATTAGCCAAGCGGCACAAATGCTGGCTGACTTCGACCAAGAATGTGGAAAGATAGGTCTACAGCTGAATCTAAAGAAAATTATGTTCATGAAAAATGAACTAGTTCCAGAGGCCCCATTCACTCTCAATGGAACAAAATCTCTGAATGCAGCAGTATGTGTACCTGGTTGAGAATTAAATGATGAACACCAAAACCCAGCGATCGGCATGGAATGCCTTTAAAGGCATCGAAGAAATAGCTAAAAGGAGAAAGAACCTCCATCTCCAGGCACATCTCTTTGACTCCACTGTTCTCCCTGCATTAACATACTCCTCAGAGACCTGGGCCTTAGGGAAGCAGGATGAGAATGCTATCCGGGTCTCCCAGTGAGGAATCAAAAGAGCTATGCTTGGAATCACGATCACGATCACGATCTTCCCGTTGATCATCTATTTGCTAGAGCTGGCACCAGTAATATCTCCATATGTCCTGTCCCATGGCAGTAGAGCCAGGGGCATCGGCTTGCTACAGGAACATAAAGAGCCTCAAACAATTATATTAGGTCATGGGAATGACCCAATATAATTGTTACTGGAATTTGGCATATCAAATACAACAAGAGAAGCTTGCCAGGCTTGCTGAGCGGGAGGCAAACTCTATTAAACACCTCCAAATAAAGCATTTATTGTTGAGCCGCTGCGGCCGCAAGTGGCCGCTGCGAGCCGGGCTGTGATGGGCTGGTCTGCTGGGTGGGAGTTCTGATGAGTGGGAAGTTCGAATGTGGAAAATGGCGGCACCCCGTGGAGTGAGGGGGCGTCGGGCTTGTTGTGCTGCCTGAGGGCTGCCTGCCGAGGTGGTGCCCAGGGCCTGTAGAACCCTGCCATGCCTCCCCACTGCCTCATGGAACGGCTGTGCACAGGGAGAGCAAGGAACAGCTCTGCCCCATGTTTGAGAATATCAATGCCTCATTCAAGTGAGAGAAGGAATCCGGAGTTCCGACCTCCATCACTATTCCAGAATCAGGGACGTTGTCTAGTTTGCCAAGGCATTGAAAATCAGATGGGCTGGACATGTAATGCAATTTGGAATAACCGCTGGACTGGAGCTGTTACTGAATGGATCCCACAGGATGTCAAAAGACCACCTGGCCGCCCACCTACAAGATGGTCAGACTTCCTTGTCAAGACCCTGAAGGAACAGTTTGAGGCTCTTCATATTCCTGAATCAAACAGATGCCATTGGGCTACATTGTCACGTGATAGGGTCCAATGGAAATGTTACTGGCACCCGCTCAAGCAAATCGATGAATAACGGGATTCAAGTGATCAAGTGATTATTATTATTATCTAAATAAAATGATTACAATATTGTTAACATAAATGACTGGTTTTGATATACACAGTTGATGTATTTCACTGTCACTAAAGTGCCTATCATATAACACCTCCTTTATGTTACTTATAATCTGTCTCTTCATATCACCATTACACCCACTATTGATTATCTCAGGTTCATAACCCAAAACCAGATTTTTTTCATCTTTAGATATTATCTATTCCATTGTTTTGCTTCTCTTATAAGACAGACAAGTGTAACCATCTGGTATTTTTTCTTCACTTTCTGAGTTATTCTGAATATTTTAACCATAAATTACAGACATTCTGATCCCCACAGAGCCTCTATTGTTCTTAGTTCCAAGTACCAAAGCAGCATAAATTGAGAGTCTACTCTGAGATTTGCTAGCAAAACTCGTGACCCATTTGAAGGCACAGATCCCAATCCTGCCTCCAGAGACCTTCTCAGAGACCCCTACAGTTTTTTTCAACAATTATATGCTGCTATGTTCTAAGTCATATAAGTAAATAAATGAAGTACTCTTCAGGGTCTTTAATGTGCTCTTATTTGACAATAACACAAAATATACCTTCATGGGTTTGGTTTTACAAGGCTGTATGCACAGCAAGTATAATTAACAGTACTGTAAATCCCAGAACCTCAGTATAAGGGTAATATAAAAATAAAATATTCCCATCAAAAGAATTACAAAAGAAAATCACTGCTTTCCTCTTACCAAGCAGTCCCCTTAAATTGCTCACTCACTTCTTCTCGCTGTCTGTGGTCACTACCACTATGTTGATGGCTGTTGACATCTATCCCACTGTAAGACAAGTTGTTTTCCATTTTTAATTTTTAACATATATGTTCTGTTTTTTTGTCACTTTTTGTTGTTGCATTTGCATTCCCAGAACATAAGAAAACCATGTGGTAACACTAACCCGCAACCTACATGGCCCATGGAGATAGAGGAGAGATTATATTTGGCATCTAAACAATTTCGTTTTCAGGTAGACGCCTCATTGAGGACTAACCTTTCCTGCCCTCCAATGAGGACTGCCTTTGTTTCTGAAAACCTATGTCTCTTTAAATAAATATTTGGTAATAGAAGAACAAAAATCAGTCCTATTAATTTCTTTGTGCTGAAATGAACCTAGCTGATCATTAGAGCCTGTGTGAGAGTGTGTGTGTGAATAGTTATAGTTATATATAGTTATATATTTTGTTTCTTACTAAAGGGACGGTTGAATAGAACTATCTGGTTTAAAGGATGAGCCTGACTGATTACTGTAATTCATAGGGCCTTAATTAGCTGCACAAACCATTAGCTACAATTAGACTATTATAAAACACTTGATGCGCTATGTCAACCATGGGGCCTCATTTATTCTTGTGGCAGGGATCAGGAGGGGGAAGGCTGGCACACTATACCGCCAAGCATGCTAATAAAGAATGATTTTTGATTTAAGATGTTGCCGATAGTGCCTCAAAATTAATCTCAATAGCTGTCTAATTTGTGTCGGTGGATGGTATATTTATTGTAAAATGACACCAAAGCTAAATGAGTTACCTGAAGCAGGAGTGTTAATGTCAGTGCCTGGGGATTCAGCTCCATATGCTGGGCTAGTACAGGACGCTAGAGCAGAGTGTTCCCAAAGGACTGCTTGGCCTCATCTGTCTCAGAAAGCTCAGCAACATGTCTTTCACTTTACGATCCTAAATAATAATAACAAAGAAAAGGGGGTGGACAGAGCTCTTCAGTACAGGAAGAGACAAAACGAGGTGGGGCAAAAGTCAGGAAGTGTCCAGCCAGGAGACAGAGAGAGAAGTGATAAAAAGAATGGCCAGGACCCAGCAGAGAAGCAGTGCTACAACCGGAGTTTCCTAGGGGCAAAGCTAACTCTAGTTTATGGACATGAAGAAGATAGAAGTGCCCCAGTGTCCTTCTGGAGGTTTTTCCATTACCGAAGAAGAGATGAAAGGGTCAAACCGTGGGTAGCAATCTACCTGGAGGCAAGACTTGGGTAGGAAACATCCTCTTCCACTCTAAGACCCTTTGACAGAAATATTTCACATTTATAAGGGCTTTGAAGAGTCAGTCTCATTCATGTTCATTGGACCTTCATCCCTGGTGTGTGTGTGAGTCAGCAGTGGCAGCAAGGAGCTTTGATTCAGAAGGCAAGTGTAGCAGTGAAAACTCACATGCATGTGGTCAGGTACTAACAGTGGTAGAACTGGAATTCATATTTTCTAAACCAGTGTCCTTTTCAGAACCAATTTTCAAGAAGGTTCCCAAAACTTTTTTGTACATTTTAAAAAATAACATCAGTAAATAACTATTTCTTGCTTTCTCCATTGTTTCTGGGTTATGAACTTGCAGGGTAGTCAATTAGGAATCACAGATCTCCCCCAGATAACTGTTATATCTGCAAACCACTACCCAGACCAAAAATTCTAGTTTGCCACAGCTCCTGAGCTGGTCTTTTGGGAAAATAGTTGCTATTTTATGAACAACTCCTAACAATTTTCAAAGGTAAATTTGTAGGCCATATTTTAAATAATGTCAGTGAGTATTGATGACATGTACACAGGAGTCTGCATCTGGAGGAGCAACTACTGGTGTAAATGATAAATATGATGTCGTGCTTGAGTGGGGGAGCAAGGGGACCGGAGAAATCAACAGAACGAGTGCTACACTGCCTTCCTGTTTGAACTGCCTCAGTCTCCCTTGGGTGGTGTCTGGTTTGGGGGACTGTTAAAACTGGTTAAAGTCTGTCAGAAAAGCTGTACAGGGTGGGTATTGCTCCCAGGAGCCAGAGGCCTCTGTACAGTTGTCTCTGGGGCCCGTTTGATCACTATTGCATTAACTTATTTCCACCCCCAGTTTTAGATATACATGGTATCAGGCAGGAGAGAGGGACTATTTTTTATGAAAAAGAAAGTCAGTTCTAACCTCTAACAGGTTTCCCAGGTTGATTGCCTCTCTTCTCAGTAAAGAACTCCACAAGAGAGTGTCTGAAATAGTATTAGGGTACAAGCCTAGCATGTTTTAGGTCCAGTTTTGATTCTTGGCACCACAGGGTCCTCCAAGACATACTGGGTGTAGCCTTGACGGTTCCCATCACTACCATTAGGGTAGCTCAGATTTAACTGTGACTGGGAATATCTCTTCCTTGTGTATGCAACCACTGGTCCAGTTGTCTAATCATTGCTTATGCGGTCCTTGGAACTCCTGAGAAATATTAGGAGCCCCGATGCACACAATTTTTATGAGTAGAAACATAATGAAGTAAAAACTACCTTTAAAAAGGAAGGAGAGAAGAGAAAATGTGAGCTTACCCATAGAAAGAAAACTCTGAATGATTCGAAAGGGTGTGAGTGTGTGTGTGTGTGTGTGTGTGTGTGTGTGATATAGCAAGAGTTAGAAGGATATATTGCCATAGTGTCCAAGAAGACAAAAATCCAATCCTTCTTTTAAATGAAAGATTGTCACTTTTGACTGATGCCTCTTGAAAGACATATGTAGTAGAAGAAAAGGAAGCAAGCTCACCAAAGCAAACTGAACCAAAACTGGAAAGGAAAGAAATAAACCATGTATACACACATAATTTTCTGAACACTACAGTTATGCCTGGAAATGCTTTCATAGTTACAAGAACTTTGATTTCCATTTTACTTTTTTGAAGCTAGATAGAAATAATTTTCTATTACTAAAATTATACCTAATAAAGGATAAGAAATAAATCCTTAGTTTTAGGGAATATGAATAAGACTTAATGATATAAAAACAATTGTCAGTTATTTAAAATAGCTATGTTATCATTCTGCTGCTAATTATGGAGTGTGCTCATTATGTCATCACCATTTCTTAAATAGTAAAGTCTCCTGGAAGTCTTTGTCAACATAAGTCAAAATATCCTCCTCTCACATTGAGGCTCAGAGAACATCTGCCCTCAAACCAAAGCGAAGATGATTTTCATTTCCTGGTATCTCTCATGCTGCTCTGGGTGCAGACAGTATAAAGGAACTAGAACTAGAGAGTTTTCAGGAAAGGCCCTGGAAATATCAAAGAGACTCTAGGAAAATAATTGCTTGTTAATGACTATGCTATTTTGGGCCTTAAGAATGTTCTATGGGGCCGGAGAGATAGCCCAGCAGGTAGGGTGTTGCCTTGCATGCAGCCGGCCCATGCCGGCCCGGGTTTGATCCTGGCATCACATATGGTCCCCGAGCACTGCCAGGAGTAATTCCTGAGTGCAGAGCCAGGAGAAACCCCTGAGCATTGCCAGGTGTGACCCAAAAAGAAAAAAAAAGAATGTTCTATAGGAGATGGGGAGCTGGAGCAATAGCCCAGCGGGTAGGGCGTTTACCTTGCATGCAGCTGATCCGCATTCGATCCCTGGCATCCCATATAGTCCCCTGAGCACCACCAGGAGTAATTTCTGAGTGCAGAGCCAGGAGTAACTAGTGAGCATTGCCAGGTGTGACCCAAAGAACAACAACAAAAGAATGTTCTAAGGGGGCCAAAGCAATAATACAGCTGGTAGGCATTTGACTTTCAAACAGCTGACTCAGGTGTGATCCCTATCATCACATATAGTCCCCCTAGCATGGTAAGGAATGATTCCTGAATTCAGAGCCTGGAGTAAACTCTGAGCATCCTCAGGTGTGGTCTAAAAATAATAAAACAATTAAAACCACCAAAAAAAAAGAAGGTTCTGTGGTCAATAATTCCCATATGTGAGTATGTGTGTGTGTGTGTGTGTGTGTGTTTTGTATGTGCAAGTGAATTCTGCACGTTAATAATTGATGAGGTCTGAGAGATATTAAGTGGGCAGGGCATTTGCCTTGCATGTGGTCAACCTAGGTTTAATCCCTTTTACCCTACATGATCCCTTGAGTCCAACAGGAGTTATCACTGAGCACACAAGTGGAGTAACCCCTGAACATCTCCAGGTGTGACCCAATAAAAACAGAAGATATCATCCTGCAAGACTGACTGTCTCACTCTCTCATTACCTTACCCTCCATTTCTTTAACACGTCAACTGAAAGCAGAGGTGCGTCTGAGCTTTTGAGTAACTTAGAAATGAAAGTTTCTAAGATTGCCCTGCTCCCATGTTCTAAATTTCAGATGCCAGTGAGAAGTAGCATCTGTGTTAATGGGTACCCAGTCTTAAAGGGTACCCTTCACAGGTTAGATTGCTAAAGTCACTTACTCAAGCATAATATCAATGGATTGTTACAGATGATTATAACTCTGGTAGATCTAGAAGGAAGAGATGCATAGAATATTCTGGAAGGAAGTGGTATCTCCACTTTCTCTAAACATGTCACTTTCCTGAAACTCAAGATAGTTACCAACCAGGAGCTCTCAAACCTCCTCCACGTTCTTATTATTATTTTATGGTGGTCAATTAAATAGACATTTTCCTAGACTATTCTTTAGTAATTCAAATAATTTGTCATCTGTGGCCGTGAAAACATCGAGTCCTTCTCTACACCTGAAATTTCAAAGTAAAATTTTCAATCCTTTGTTGTTGTTGTTGTTGTTTTTTCTGGCAACTACCCCCTGTTTAGAAGCATTCCCAAGGGGAAGATATCATGCCATGTCAAGGCAGAGTCTAATATTTTTCAGGCATCTAAGTGTGTTTATCACTCATGTATATAAAACTATCCTGTACTGATGAACATACAAGCAATTTTTAATTGCCATAAGAAGATAAGATTTTCCTCCTATAAAATGGAAGGTAAATGAGTCATATAAGACATGAAGCAAATAGTTATGACTATTATCTTTTTTAAAGAATGGCAAGTAGTATTTTGTGATTGCTTTATGGTGTTTTAAATATAATTTTTAGTTCAATTTATATTTATGGTGGGAATCTGACAAGCTGATCTTGAGATTGCCTTCTCTAGAGAGAAGCCTATTTCAAAGACACAGATGGAGCTGCTACCGGCTCTCCCCATTGCACACAGTCACTTTACAGACACGTAGTACATCACTAGGTGCAAAAACTAAAAGCGCCCGCTTGGCAGAGCCTGGCAAGCTACCTGTGTCTATTTGATATGCCAAAACCAGTAACAATAATAGATGTTATTCCCATGACCTGAAGGAATGGTTTGAGGCTTTTCATGTTCCTGGAGTGAGCAGAGGCCTTTGGGTTATATTGGCACACAAAGGGACAAATGGACATGTTACTAGCACCTACATGAGCAAATTGATGAACAATGGGAAGACAAGCGATACAAATGATACAAGTACTGACTATTATCTTACAGAGAGATTAAATTATAAGAATGGCAACAAGTCATGAAGTTTGATGAAATGTAGCCTTATTAAGAAAATTTAGAGATACACTGATGAAATTATATAGTATCCAAAATAATGACAAGAATATAGGAAAATATCAAGATTTGTTTGGCATTATACCAAAGTATACAATTTAAAAAATAATTGCTCTTGTTCTATCATAACACTTTAATAATACATGACAACATTTGAGAATATTCCGAATTTTGTTACTCATTAAAAATGAGCATGAAAAATTTATTAAATCATGTCCATATCTTTATTTTGATTGCTATTAAAATCAATATTTAATAAAAAATTATAGTGAATTGATCTTTTGTTTGTACAATATAGATCCAGGAGACCCTGACTTAGGTGTCAATTTCTTGTATTACAATCCACATTGCAAATATATGGGTTTAATTTATATATATTTTTCTTTTTCTTTCTGAATATACTTGTCAAACCATATAACAAGTAACATTTATATCACTTGTATTACTTGTCTTCCCGTTGATCATCAAATTGCTCGAGCGGGCATCAGTAATGTCTTCATTTGTTGGGAATGAAGTCCATTATTGTTATTGTTTTTGGCATATTGAATAAACCACAGGTAGCTTTCCAGGCTCTGCCGTGGCTCTGGGTTCATACCAGGGGGTTGGGATGAACATATTTATATTTATATAAGCATATTTATATAACAACATTATTTTAATATATAGATATAATAGCAAAAATCATCACCAAACATTCAATTATAAGATAAAGTCATTAGCCTAGTTTGGGAGAATGTCTATGCAAAACTAAATTGGCTAAGCTAAACTCTATTTATGAATTGTGCTAGAAGCCATTTCCATGACAATATTCAGAATGAATTCGGGAATAAAATAAATGAAATAAATGAACAAAAAAGAAATATTTTAGTCATTTTGATTATTATCTATAGAAATGAATATTGCTACATGAATATAATTGTTGCTGAAACACTATTGGTTTGTATTCTTGAGAGATATCTTAAAAACTGGACAGGTAATCTAGTCTAAGGCTCTACTATTATAAGTAGACAGACTTAGGAAGACCACTGAACTTGTTTTAAGTTTCAGTTTTTTCAGTAAAATTACAAGATAGTAAAACTATCACTGAATTTGGTGATCATCTCTAACATCAAAGTGACCTATACAAATATATATAAATCAATATAATCAGTGGCTTATATTACGATATCAGTTCTTATATTAGTCCAAACTAATATGTATAAATTATAACATAATAGCTTATTGTTGGGGTCATACTTGACAGTGATCAGGGCTTGGTGCTCTGTGAGCAGCATGTGAAGGCCTGGATATAATTGGCATTGGCTGCATACAAGCAGCTGACGTATCTCATGTACCATCTTCTGATTCAGAGTCACAATTTATAAGAAAGTAATTATTGTCTATGGCACAAATTAGTAAATTATATGGTTTATTTAAAATCAATTTATTTAAAATCAATGGGGCAGAGCTGCTACTTGCCCTCCCTGTGCCCAGCTGCTCGTGAGGCGCCTGGGAGGCATGGAGGGTTCTAGCCCTGGCCTGCCACCCCAGCTGAGCCTCACAACAAGCCAGACCACCCTCCCCACTCCATGGGGCCCCGCCATTTTCCACATCCCAACTTCCCTCTTCTCACAACTCCACCCAGCAGACCAGAGTATCACAGCCCGGCTCGTGCGGTCGCTAGCGGCCGCGTGGTTTATCAATAAATGCTTTATTTAGAGGTGACTACAACAGTATGCCACCCACACGGCAAGCCTGGCAAGCTGCTCGTGTAGTATTTGATATGCCAAATACCAATAACATTTATATTAGGTCATTCCCGTGACCTAATATAATTGTTTGAGGCTCCTAATGTTCCTGGAGCGGGGCGGATGCCTTTGGGTTCTACTAGCATGAGACGGGACATATGGAGATATTACTGGTGCCCACTCTAGCAAATAGATGATTAAGGGAAAATAGTGATAGTGATAGTGATAGTGATTTAAAATCAACTCACCCAATGGATGCAGGAAATTGAGACAAACAAAATTTTTCTGGGAACATAGTATTTTGTTGCTGTTATTTATTTGTGGTTGTGCTCGGTGCTTACTCGTGGCTCTGCACTAAGGTGTCACTCCTGGTGGTGCTCAGGGGACTATATGGGATGCTGGTGACTGAACCTGGGACTGAACCTGGCTACTGCACACATGCAAGGAAAGCACCTCACCTGCTGTGCCAACCCTCCAGCACCTGGCGCATAATATTTCTGTAAATTTCAGGCAATATTTAGGATTTTATAAATACTGTGGGAAGTAATTTCTATTCTATGTGGCAAACAAAAATAAATGCTAGATACAGAATAAGAATTGTCACTCTCTTGATGACCTTTTAAGTGTCACCATACTTTAAGAAATCTTATTTATATAGCATTTCCTTCCTCATCTAGCCTACCTAAATACAAAATAAATAATTTAAAGGATAATTAAGACACTGGAACATGTCGATTGAGCCTTGATTTTTTGGCTTCTGCTCAGGTATGATGGCTCCAGTCTATAATTACAGCTAAGAACTTAATCCTAACTTCAAGAGCTAACATCTAGAAATAATACTCCACTGGAAGAGACCATGTTGGCTGTAAACCCAGGTTTATAGAAGGCTACCCAAAGTAGCACAAAGTGGGAGCCTCTGTCGATGAACTACTGAGATATTGCCTAAAATGGGAACTACCATGTTTCGTCTGTGTAGTGCCAGTAGATCTGCCACTTTTTCAGTCTTAATACCTACAACTGCTCAGAAAAGAAAGTGCAGGTGTTTTGTAGGAAACACAGGTTTTCTTTGTGAGACAGAATCACTCCACCACAGTTGTTTGAATGCAATATTTTTGTTCCTTCCTTGTTCGGAAAGAAAAAGATCCCTTGAATTCAAATTTATCACAATTGAAATAAAAAATGTAAAAGATCAGTATAAAACATTTAACAGCAACAGTTAATAATGTATATGATAACATATTGCACTAATATATTGACAAATGTGGCAATAAAGTATTAATGTGATTATGTATCATCAGATACACCAGTCATTCATCCTCTTTTTGCTCCAGTTTAAAAACAAAGCAAACCCTAAGACTATAAAGTAGAGATAGAATCTCCAAGTGTGATTTCAATTAAGCAGATCTCTGAGACGTTCTACCCAACAGCTTCTAAGTAGGCAGGTTGTCAGTTTGATTATGACAAAGTGCTTTTAGGAGTGGTGGCAAAAGACACAAGAAAATGACTTTTATATTTCAATTCACATTGAAAATCAGATCTGGCCAGCCTTGAGTAAGCTAAAAATGATGCCATTCCCCCTGCCCGCCCCACACTCTTCTTTTCCAGATCCTATTCCCTGTGTCGAGAGGATCAGAAACAGTGTCAGTTTAGCTTATCTATGAACAAAAGGGTTCATACTAACAC
Organism: Cryptotis parvus; assembly: GCA_021461705.1. NCBI lineage: Eukaryota > Metazoa > Chordata > Mammalia > Eulipotyphla > Soricidae > Cryptotis > Cryptotis parvus. Next base: position 45,847 of record JAJIBD010024179.1, read on the forward strand.
CGCAATCTAGGAGTAGTAGTAATTTGAAAGTATGATTCAACTGATAGTCAGTTGACTTTAAGGGTGATTGTTCTAGATAAGAGGTTCTCAAACTTATTATACTTTTAGAAAAACTGTTACTTGGTGCCTCCCTAGAAGTCTTCCTTCTTTAACAGAAGATAATCAAACCCAAGTTGCATCACTACTTACCCTTGGATAAATCCAGTTATTCAGAGGACATTATCATCTATATTATTTTTATATAATTTTCTGTTCATTTATTTTAGAAACAGATAATGTAGGTAGACTTGTTTCCTATCAATTATATAACCTTAAGAGCAGAAGAGAACTTCTTCAGAAGTTCCCAAAGAAAGAATAAAGGCAATGGTCAAAAGACTCAAGTCATATTAGGAGTTTCAATCGACATTTCCTGTTATGCACTGTATAGAAAATTTTATACTAAAGTAATCAGCTCCACCATCCCATAAATCAATTTGTCATAATAAATTGATGGTGTCCTATCTCTTGCTAGATGTCTCTCTCTCTCTAAACTCTGTGAGTATACCTATCCAAAGACATTTTTATTTTATACAATTGTCTAAAATTGGCTAAATGTGTCAATTATATGACATAGATTTGAAGTTATAATACATGTGCTATCTACAACACATGTAGATAGCCATCCATAATGACACACTGGAAAATAATGTAATGTTACGATGCAGTCTACTTTAATTAAAGCTACAAGAGTGTGCATGTATGCACACACATGTATTTTTAAAAGATTTGATTCTTAGTCATCTTTTTATCTTGACATTCATGTAATCAAAGTCTCTTATGTAAGTTATAATTATAAGCAGCCATGAACAGTTAAAGAAAGGAAGGACAAGCATTACATCATCCTATTTTTAATTACATCACAAGGCATGCTTCAGTTTGTATTCAGGGTAGGTCAAATTGGAAATCATATTTTTTAAAAGTACTTGCAATATGTTCTTATTTTCTCTTGGGAGTTTCTTTTTGTATAAATACATAATTGATGATTTTGAGATATATTTGAAATTATTGCTGTTATATATTTCTAGACTTTAACCACTGTGTCACTTTTACCACATTCAGACCCTTAACCCATTTCTAAATGGTATTTGAGTTATAAGAACTGTACAAATAATAAAACAATAAATATTATATAGTCTGTTTTTAGGATATGTGGTTAAATCATTTCCTAGTTTATTATCTGTTTATTATTCCAAAGTCTTCAATCTCTCTCTTATGGAATTAAATCTGCTCAATTTGTCCTGTGATTTAGGACTGGCTCCTACCAAGTCGACTGAATATATTTTTTCACTCATTGATAATGAGCTAGATAATGTGATATACCCTAGCTATGGAATACTAACAGATTTGACAGAAGCAGAGGCAACAAATGAACTTTTACAATTTATTTTTTGTTTCTTCTCTTTCTGTGATCTACTAAGAACCTCTGATGGGTCACTATTATTATAAGGAGAAGACATAAGCAGAGCTATACCTTACTTTACAGCCTGGAGAAAAACAAAAATGAATGTCCTGAGGACAGCCATGCACAGCTAAGATAGAATACACATGGTTATAAAGAAAAACTACTTTTATTATAAATCAATGGATTTAAATATTGCTTATTTTCAGCATTTCCCAAAAGCAATCATGAACATTGTACTATGTGCAAACTTCTTTAATCTATATCCTAAATTTTAGTGTTTTCATTATTTTTTGAGGGTCAGATTCTGTGCATGTGCGAATCAACTCCTTTAAATCATATGTTATCCCTCTGGCTTCAATTTGCTATTATTTTTGTTTTACAAAAGCTATTTTTATGGTGGTGATGGTTAATCTCAGAATTTTTCCACTAATACCATTTCAGAAAAATTTTCTTGAAGAAAAATTGGAAATGATAAACCAATACAAAAAATATTTCTAAAAAAATGTAACTGAAAGTAAAGGTTGAGATATATTGGATTAGCTCCTTCCTAGAATCTGGTTCAAATAAAATAAAATGGAAGACTAGAGAGTTAAAATCCATGGATATTTTTAGAGATACAATATCAAATAACTTAAAATATCATTACTTTGATGATGATTTGATCATAATGCAGTCTTTAATGCAGACATATGTGTAGAGTTCTGCCTATACTTGTAGTCATTTTCCTACCTTTATTTTTATTTAAAATGTGCTTTCTTAGGCTATCTGTAGGAAGACAAAGAATTTCATACCTTTGAAGGCAATTTTACATATGAAGGTAATTGTCAGGATGTAAAATGCACATGACATTTGATCCAACAATACTATTAAGAATTTATTATTCAAGTACTCTAAAGAAAGCTATCACATAATAGAGTCCATCAATATGATACTGAGCTAAGTATATAGGTGCTGGAACACTGTATGACTGCAACCCTAATATGAATATATTTTAATGGTATATCTTTTTAATGGTATAAAATATCTTTTTAATGGTACATTTCATTATACCACATGGTGGTATAATGAAATATTAAAAATAAGTAATTAAACATTAAATTAAATTAAAAATAAATACAGATAAAATATAAAATATTGCCTGTAGTACACAAGGGAGTAATATAGATTTTCATGAAGTATGGTGAAACTTTACCTAAATATAGTGCTAGATGGGTCGAAGCAATGGAGACTGATACGTGAATCTTAAGAAATGCATCTATTAGTATATATACACATACGTGTGTGTGTGTGAGTATAGAGTTATGTGTGTTGACTCTTTATTCTGAATAACTCAGAGAAATCTTTTTTTTCTTCTTTTGGGGGGGAGTACTTTATTTCCACTTTATATCTTATTAAGATTCGACTACATCTCTCTTCTTTCAACTTTCCATACCCTTCTCTCTGTCCCTCTGTTCTTTTCTTCTTTCATTTATGGGAGCTGTTTAGAAAATGGAATTATGGTTCGGTTATTGTGGTCATTGTTAGGTCTATTTATAATTATGTGTACCATCAGAACAATAATACATTCAATAGAGGTCATTTAAAGACTTACGATTATAGTAAAGATTTTCAAGTCACTTCTGTGCAAACTTTTCATAGTTTCTCTAGAATTATTACTTATCATTCATTATCTTATGGTTCTTATTGTTATTTAGTATAATAATTAGGTTAATAAAATTTCATTCAGGGGAGTTTACAACAAGAATTGTTTCTGAGTTTGTAGGCAATCAATTATTTAAACAAGGTAAGGTTTTTTAAAGGCATGAAAGTATTAACAAGATAGAATAAAGCGAAATACTAGTGAAATCAAGATATACTGAAATGTTTGAAATATGTTTGGTATTTTCAGGTATATATTTTAACATACTAACTCTAATACTTTTTCATCATCAAAGATGATCAAATGAAAGTTGTGTATCTCCAAAGAGTAACTTGAAAGCAAGAGTCTGGGGCAAGATTCAAACCTGCTCAAATTTTATTTTATGGATTTCTTGCTGCCTTTAAATAAGTTATAGAATAAGTGGCTTTCCCCCTACTAAATGTGATTTCAGGCATAGGAAGGAAGTGTAGATTTGGATTTCAGATTTACCACTAGACATAAATAATTTAGATTATTTGATCACTTACATTTTTTGGGTGGGACACATCCAAAAATACTCAGAGGTTTCTCCTGACTCTGTACTTAGAAATCACTACTGATGGTGCTCAGGGGGTTATGTGGAACATGAGAGATCAAATCGGGGTAAGCCACAGTGAGACAAATAACCTACTCACTATCCTATTGCTCTGAATCCTGGAAACTTATGTTTATTTATTTACTCATTAATTTGTTTATGGTTATTTCTTGTATTATTAATGAAAATTGATTAATTCATTATTGATAAAACAGCTTTGATTCATTAATTTTATCATTTATTGTATATTTTATTATTCACTTATGTTAATTTATTTTATTATGCCACCATGAGATGGACAAGTACAAAGAATTTACTATTGGATTTCAGTCATTCAGTTTTCCAGCATCCGTAACTCTACCGTGCATATGTCCCAACACCAACAACCAACATCCCCAGATTCCCTCCCTCTCTTCCAACCTACCTCTATGGGAGGCATTTCTTCTTCTTCTTCTTCTTCTTCTTCTTCTTCTTCTTCTTCTTCTTCTTCTTCTTCTTCTTCTTCTTCTTCTTCTTCTTCTTCTTCTTCTTCTTCTTCTTCTTCTTCTTCTTCTTCTTCTTCTTCTTCTTCTTCTTCTTCTTCTTCTTCTTCTTCTTCTTCTTCTTCTTCTTCTTCCTCCTCCTCCTCCTCTTCTTCTTCTTCTTCTTCTTCTTCTTCTTCTTCTTCTTCTTCTTCTTCTTCTTCTTCTTCTTCTTTTTCTTCTTCTTCTTCTTCCTCCTGCTCCTCCTCCTCCTTCTCAATCGGCTCCTTCTGCTCCTCCTCCTCCTCCTCCACATTCTCCTTCTTCTCCTTCCCCTACTTCTCCTTCTCTTTCTTTTCTTCCATTTTCTTACATATTATAGCTTGCAATTCATACATTTAGGGTTATCATTTATATCCCTTTTACTATGTTCAATGCTCAGTTCTAGTCTGTCATTACTATTTTCAATAATTATTACATCCTTATTAGGTCCATTAGAAAGACAATGGTTCTTTCTCTATCTCATGTAATCTCTGACCCCAAAACACTTGTGGTAGATTCTATCACTATCACTATCTTCCCATTCATCATCTATTTGCTAGAGCGGGCACCAGTAATATCTCCATATGTCCTGTCTCATGCTAGTAGATTCCAAAGGCATCTGCTTGCTCCAGGAACATAAAGAGCCTCAAACCATTATATTAGGTCATGGGAATGACCTAATATAAATGTTACTGGCATTTGCATATCAAATACGACATGAGCAGCTTGCCAGGATTGCCGTGTGGGTGGCATACTCTTGTAGTCACCTCTGAATAAAGCATTTATTTTGCTTTATTCAAGCAAAATAACCTTTGACAAGTCCTTCTGGTCCCTGTTTTGCCTAGCCTTTGACATCTCTCTCATACCAATTTTTATTTTGTATCCACAAATGAAAGCCATAATTCTATATCTGTCCTTTTCTCTCTGACTAACTTTATTCACCTTATACACTCTGTGCCCATCCATTTATAGGCAATATTAATAACATCATTTTCCTACCAGCTGCATAGTACTCTATTGAGTAGGTTTACCATGGTTTCTTTATTCAGTTGTCTGTTCTCAAGCACTCAGGTTGTTTTCATATTCTGGGTACTGTATAGCATGCTGCTATGAATAGAGAAGTGAAGATGGCATTTCTCCTATGTTTTTTTGCCCCCCTCCCCAGGTTTATTTTCCACAATGGTATTGTTGGTTCAAATAGAGCTCAATTTCTAGTTTTTGGAGTTAAGTCTGTATTATTTTCCACAAAGGTTGGACCAGGTAGCATTCCCACTAATAATGAATGATAGTCCCTTAATCCCTGCATCCACAGGATTGTTGTTCTCATTCTTTTGAATATGTGCCTGTCCCTGTGATATGACATTATGCCTCATTATTATTTTGATTTGCATCTCCCTGATGATTAGTGGTTAAGTGCACTTTTTTCAAATCTTTTGGCCATTTGAATTTCTTCTTTGAGGAAATTTCTGTTCATTTCTTCTCCCTTTTTATGTTGGATTTGGCTGTTTGTTTTTCTTGTAAAGTTCTACCAATGCCTTATATATCTTGGATATCAACCCATTATCATATGGGTTTTGGATAAATGTTCTTTCCCAATCCATGGACTGTCTTTGTATCTTAGTCACTAGTACTTTTGAGGTGCAGAAAGTTCTTAGTTTGATGTAGTGCCTTTGGTTTATCTTTGCTTTTACTTGCTTTGTCAGTAGCATCTTTGAAGATTTCTTTACCTTCAATTTCGTGGATGATTTTGCCTATACGTTATTACATGCATTTCATAGTTTCAGGTATGATATTGAAGTCTTTAATATATTTTGATCTGACTATTGTTCATGGAGTTACAAAAGTATTTGATAGTGATTTTTTTACATGTGGCTGTCCTGTTTTCCCAGCTCATCTTGTTGAAAAGGTTTTCCTTGCTCCACTTCATATTTTTGCTCCTTTATCAAATATTAAATGATTATATATTTGATAATGTGTGTCAACTATGATCATTGAAATAAAAAAGTTAATTATGAACATATATTTTATTTGGGCATTTATTTTTATTCACATGCTAAAATATTCTTCTTTTCACATAACTTGATGGCTCAATTTCCTCCATACATAAGTTAAAGCACTTTGTAAGCTTATTAATCAAGTCTCACTCATACTAAAAAATAAATATCAGTTAAATTTTATAAAATTGTATGTCTTACCCCAGAAATTTTTATCTTGAATTGAAAATTTCAGGGCTTGTTGAAAGATACCTTTCCACCCTAGTGAATAATTTTGATTTCACCTGTGAAAGTCTGTAAACTTCAATTTTCAAATTGATATTGATTCCACAAGCCAGAAAATTCTAAAGTATAAATCAAGATAGTTTACGAACTCAGTTTATTTCAAGGTTGACCAGAGAATTTCAAAAACATGATAGTAGATGAAAATTTAAAAAAATAGCTGGACAACTCATTGTTTCAAAGCATTCAATGAAATTGAATGTTACTTTAACTCTAGTTCACAATCAGTGCATCTTAACTGAAGAATTTTGAGTGACCAGAATTCGACCCTGGGGAATATTTATGAAAGATTTTCCAGATTTCACAGGCCCCAGGATTATCATTATCCATAGAACATTTTGTGCTAATGAATGAATATGGAAGAAACATTATTTAAGTAATTTAATGTGAATCTACTTCATTACTGATGACAAGCCAAACAAAGCCACAAAAATCTTCCACTTAGCATAAAAAATGTGTACAGACATTGTGATTGAAAGCATATTTTTCTTTTTATTTATGGTTCTTGAAGTACCCTATGTTTTGTGCTTACCACAATTTCACCACAACAAACCAGAAGCTGATTGAAACAAGGATTGGACCTCAGCTTCCCCACAGTCTCTCTACATTGATGGATTGAGCAACAATTCTTCACATTTTAACTGTTTTTCTACAAGCAGGACCAACATCACTCATAATCAGAATCAGTAGATGATTTGTGATTGAATTTGAAGGAACTGAGTATGTCTAGATATGTGTACCTCTTGCTAGACATGCCAATCAACACACAACTTTAGAAAGAGAGGTTTCTGATTTTCAAAGCGTTCCTGGCAGAGAAATAATATGTTCAAGAGGTGGCCCCCACTAAAGAATGTTAACATCTAACCAGTATTTCAGATAAAACTATTTTTGTTTTTCTTATGCAGACATTTCCAGAAACTAATAGAGACTAATAGAAGAGCAAGAAAAGAATAAATGCCATCGATGGGAATGCAGGATAGAGAAAGAAGTCTGTTCATGTCAGTGGAACATAATCTAAAGTGTTCTTTTTCCACCATTCTGTGACTTCATTATTATTTTCTTTTCATTCAGATAATGTAGGCCATACTTTGTTTATTCTCTCATTTTACTGGCTCAGCAGTTCTCAAAACATATTTTTTGTTTATTTTCTTATGCATGGTATTAAAGTTAAAGTTATTTTTTAGAAATCTTGAAAGGTAATACTAGAATTAGAAGATATATATATATATATATATATATATATATTTTTATTTATTTTTTTTTTTTTTTACTGTTTCCACTATTTTAATGGACTGTGCGGCCACTTGCGGCCGCATGACCTGGGCTCGAACTGGTTTTGCTCTGTTAATCTGGTCATGAGGGAGTTTCTCAGCGTCCGGACAGTGAAAATGGTGGCTACTGTGATGGGCGAGTCTCATCCGGCTGCTTCCGGGACCCCCCAGAGGTGATGGGCCCACTCCCAAAACCCATCTGCCCTCCTGGAGGCCCCATAGTCAGCTGGGCCTGGGGCGAGCCGTGTCCCTAAAATTAGAAGATATTTGTGACCTTGAAAGTTTATTTATGATGTTATCCATACATCATTCTTTCAAGCACCAAAGACAATCCTTACTATCAGATCAGTTCCCAACATAAGTATATCTTGGAATGGTTTTGTCAGAATGCATTGTGAATATGGTGCAATATAGAGACATTCCTCGTGAAAGGTGATGAGGAATAGGTTGTAAAACACCATATTCTTTCTTTTAATTAAGCATTTTATCATACCACTGTGAGATATACAATTACAATGTTGTTCATGTTTGGAGGTTTCAGTCACATAGTGCTCCAGCACCCTGCCCTCCACCATGCCCATTTCCCACCACCAACGTCCCCAATTCCTTCCCCCTCCCATAGCCTGCCTAAATGGCAGGTTCTTTATCTCTCCCTCTCTCTCTTTTCCTTCTCTTACACATTTGCTCCCATGAGCAGGGGAGAGACCATGGTGGCCAGAGTGGAGTTTTGGGCCCTGCGCCTTCCTCCACCTCCATGCCAGTTGCCCCCAGAAGAGAGAGACCCACCCACGCCAGACTCAGCTAATATGCAACCCGGAAAAGATCCAGACCAATCCACTTCAGACCCACAGCTGTGCTGCTCGGCCAGCCCCATGTGGAAGCAACCCATGGAGTTGACCTCCCAGTAAGGGGCTCGGCCATCCCCTGGCCGAGTCCAACATTGCTCCAAGGGTTTGCTCTCATGAGCAGGAGAGAGACCATGCTAACCAAACTTGGAGAGGAATTTTGGGCCCTGCCTTTTCCCTCGCCTCCATGCCAGTTGCCCTGGAAGAGAGAGACCCACCTATACCAGACCCATATGTCCCTTGGCTCATGGCCACAAAGCGGCCACACAATATTTTTATAGGATACTGAATTTTGCATAAGGTTTTTCCCAATTTCTTTCACATTTATACATAGTAAACAGTTATAGACATGTTTTCACTGATACCAGTGAGCCTGGCAAGAAACCAGAGCAAACCACACATCATGCAGTTAGTCATTCTCAACATCCAGACTCCATAGTTCCTCAGAGCTCCATCTAAGAGAAAACCTGATCTTCCCCCTTTAATTTTCATCAGTAAATGCTCGGGTTGAGAACCTTCTACTGAGACTATACCACCTATACGGTAAAGCCTGGCAAGCTACTGTGTTTTATTTACTTTTTATGCCAAAGACCAGTAACTATTATAGACCTCAGTTTCATAACCTGAAGAATGGTTTGGGCTCCTCCTGTCCCTGTAGCAAGTAGATGCCCTTGGGTTGCACTTGTTTGTGACAGGACTAATGGAGATGTTACTAGTGCCCACTCGAGCAAATCAATGAACAATGGGAAGACAGTGATATGGTGATACACATTGTGGGTTGCACTACATACACTTGGAAGCCATCATGAGCATTTTTTGCCTGTATTTAATGCTCACTTCTATGTTGTATCAGCCCTTTCGACATTTATTCACACATGTTCCCTTCTCTGTCTTACCTAACCTCTGACTCCCTCAAGTTTGCAGTAATTTCCACTTTTGGTAAGACCACCTGATATATTTATATCATGCAAATAAATGCAGTCATTCTATGTCTCTCTCTCTTTCCTTCTGACTAATTTCACTCAACATGATCCTTTCCATGTCCATTCATTTATAGGCGAATTTCATAACTACATTTTCCCTAACAGCTGCATAGTATTCCATTGTGTAGATGTACCACAGTTTCTTTATCCAGTCGTCAGTTCTCAGACATACTGGTTGTTTCTAGGTTCTGGCTATTGTGAATAGTGCTGCTATGAAAATAAAAGTGCGGATTGTGTTTCCACTGTGTGTTTTTGGCTTCCCAGGGTATATTCAAAGGAGTGGTATGGCTGGGTCAAAAGGGAGCTCAATTTCTAGCCTTTGGAGGAATGTCCATATTGTTTTCCAGAAAGGTTGTACAAGTCGACATTCCCACCAACAATGTGTGAGAGTACTCTTTTCCCTGCATCCACGCCAGCACTTGTTGCTTTTATCCTTTTGGATATGGGCCAGTCTCTGTGGTGAAACACCGTATTCTTTAATCATTGTCACCACATCCAAATACCTTACTGAAAGTTCATGTTTTCTCCATCTTTTACTTCAATGTGATTTATCAAAATTGTTGTAAGAACCATAAGTATCAAGTGGAGTAGGGAATAAAGAAGAATCTTGTAGTAGACAAACATCCATATTTAGGCAAGATAAATAGTACAGTGGGTAGGGTGCTTGCTTTCATGTGATTGGCCCAGGTTTTCACTGATAAACCTAGTTAAGAGTGACTCCTGAGTCCAAAGCCCAGAGTAACTCCTAAGAATTGCTGAATGACCCTAAAATTCTAGAATTCCACATTTGGACCCAAAACACATGACTGAAAAGTTATCTGCACTTTTGTGTTCACTGCAGCACTGTTCACGATAGCCAGAATCTGGAAACAGATGACTGGATAAAGAAACATGTGGTAAATCTACACAATGGAGCACCATGTAACTATTAGGAAAAATGAAGTCATGAAATTTGCTTAGAAATGCATGGACATAGTATCATGCTGAGTAGAATTGCTAGAAGGAAAGGGTCAGACATAGAATGATTGCACTCATTTGTGGGATACAAAAATATAGTATGAAAATGATACCAAAGTGTCGGGCGCTCCGGGGTCCCCCGACAGTGCCGGGAAGCGAAGTTCCCTTCTACCTCCGAGCCGGGCGAGGAACGGATGAAAACTCAGGAATCCGATGCAGTTTTAAAAGGCTTTACTTATCACAGGTTCAGGCATACAAATCAGCAAAAGGAAAAACCCGGTGCTTAGGATTCCAGGCTAGAACCCCAGCCACGTGTAGGCCAAGATGGCGACCACCACGTGTAAAAAGCTTCCAAGGGGAATGAACTCTCACAAAGGAGAGATTCCACAAAGAAGAAGGAAGGGAGAGCGGGAACCGGCTAGTTTATATCCCTGTAACTCAGACCTTCCTCCCACTGTTATGGAAAGCAGGGAGGGTCCAATGCCCTTAGGTAATCCCTCCCTGCACCTCACCTAGGGCCTTTACTGTGCTAATGTTTTGAGCCGAAATCTGCTTGGGAATGCCTTTGTAGTGTAGAGAAGGGGGTTTCTGAGATGGCATGTCTCTGTACCAAAGACCAACACCAATGCCAGTTAAATATTTCTCCAAGCCTTCACAAGTCTCCTCTACTTCATTGTAGTTTTATATTTTAGTTGCCTTTGAGTATATCAGGGAGCCATGCTTGTTTGCTTGGAAGCAAACAGCATTTCTCTCTGGTCTAATTACTTAGGTGTCCTACGTGGCCAGGCTAATATGCTGGTAAGATCTAGCTAGTCCCACAATGATTGTGGTAGCATGGGAGAATATTTATACCAGCTAGTACAGCATACATGGTCGAATAAAATGCCACATTTAGACTACTCCCTTATCTACAGAGTGATTTGCGGGAGGCAATCCAGAGCAGATGCAGCGGCCCTTAGGAGTCCTGCAACACCAAAGGACAGTAGAAACAAGAGCAGGAGGATTGGCACACAGTTCAAAGCCTTACTTCAAGTGGTGATTTGGGGAGAGAGGAAGTTAGGATAGAGAAGAGCCTTTGTGCTAATGAGAGTTGTAATTGGAAGAACTGACTTCTAAATGTAGGTAAAGACATGATGATGTTTCAGCACCTGTTTGGAAAACTGTAATTCCCAAAAGAAGAGAGAGAGAGAGTAGAGAGAGAGAGAGAGAGAGAGAGAGAGAGAGAGAGAGAGAGAGAGAAAGTGCATATGATAGAGGTAGGCTGGGTACGGGTGGAGGGGTGTTAGGTGGGAGGGAAATGGAACATTGGTGGTCGGAAATATATGCTGGTGAAAGGACAAGTGTTGGAACATTGTATGATTGAAACCTAATCATGAAATGATGAACAACTTTGTACCTGTGTAAATCATGGTGATTCAATAAAGGAAATTTAAAACATATTCCTGTATCCTTTTTCCTGTATCCTATATCCTGTCATAGTGAAATTAGGAATTTTATATATATATACACATACATATATGCATATATAATTTATATATTTATAGTGTATATAAACATATAATTTATATATAATATGTCATATATAAGTAATTTATAAATAATCATTTATGTATAATATATGATATATTATATATAAATTATATATGTATAGAACTATTATGTATATAAAATTCCTAATTTCACCATAACAGGATCTAGGATACAGGAAAAAGGATACAGGAATATGTTTTAAATTTTCCATGATTTATACAGTTACAAAGTTATTCATGATTTCATGATTGGGTTTCAGTCACATAATGTTCTAAGACTTGTCCTTTCACCAGTATATATATATTTTTATATATATATATGATATAGGGATATATAAGGATATAAGGATATAAGATATAATATATAGGATATAGGATATATATATACATATATATATGTATATATATATCCCTATATCCTTTTCCTATATCCTGTTATGGTGAAATTAGGAATTTTACTTTTGATATTAATTCTGTATTTCACAAATAGATAAAACACTTAAGGTAGTTCCAGGAATATGTCTTCAGATTGAAGATTGTTTCAAGAATACATGTACAAGCTGAAGTTGTCACATCTACCATACAGTCTTCATAAGTATGGAAAGAAGCAGATGTTAATCAAATATAGTTTTTATAAGGAGGTTCAAATGTTAGAACCATCAATTACTTTTAATACTCTGAGTTTATTTCTAATATAATTAGCAGAGTCTTACTCTAAGCATATTTTGTCCACTAAAAGATTAGACATGTATACACACACATATATATGTATATACACATATGTGTGTAATATTGTATATAAAATACATTTATGTATTTTTTGTAGAAACATACATACATTTATATGATATGTATTTATATATGTATATATTCATTCATGTATATAAATGAATAGTGCATAAAATGAAATGAAGCCTCAGAAATACTTAAATTGTGGAACCAAATTTCTTTGAAAGCACTTATAAATATAAACTCTAAAATTTAAGAGAATATGCATTCATTAGAATGCTTAAAAATGTTTTAAAATGCTTTAATTTGCTTTCAAACCCATATGAAATTCTCTTTCCCTTATGCGTGATAAGGCATGTTTAGCAAATATTACCTGGAATACTTTTAATCCAGGTTGCCCCCTCTATAATAATGTTCCATTATGACTTTTTAATCTGCACATTAAGGACTTTCATTAGAGTGAGCTCAGGTTAGCATTTTTAACCTGCTCTAAAATGTTAACATGAGCCACAGTAGGCTACCAGCTCAATAATCTTCCAATTGTCCCAAGCTCCAAATGGCCAATTGAGGCTCTATTTGTTCCAGTCTATTGGTTAAATATGTATTTACATGTTTTTTTTTAAACATTTAGCTATTTACCTAAGAGACCTTAACAGCTGGTATGCTAGGTAAAGTACTAGGAGACAGTTGAATGTGAGACCCATTCAATTTAAATACCTTTTTAATACAAAGAAATTCAAAGGAAAAATATATTACGTTTAGTTTTATTGGCCTCTAAGAGCATACAATAGATTGTAGACATATGTTCGGTATATTAAGTTTATTATCAGAAGAACCTGTAGAATATTGCTGATGGTCAAGTTGCTGGTCAGTGACCATGACATAGGTATATGATTATATTTTTAGGTATTTGATTTCATTTTTCTTATGTTTAATGTAAAATAGATAATATTGTCAAGACATTCCAAACCTATAGGCACTTATTTTGGATTTCAGCAAATTTATTTATTAATACATAAGCCTATATGTCTAGAATGTTTGATATATAGCTACACAAAAATATGTATCATTATAATGCCATTCTAAGCCCAGGATTCAATTTTTTCCCCTTAGATACCACTTAACAAAATAAAATATACCAGTACCATGCCCCATCAATGCATAACTGGGCCAGCAAAAACCTATAATGCTTATATGCTTCACCAACTACTCCAAGCATAAACTGCTAACTACATGACCCTCACCTATCAGGTATTCTGATTTGTTTTTATAATTTGCCCCTTATATACTTTTATAATCTGATCCAGTCTTTAATTATCTGAGATTATCTATTTCATGAAATGTTACATAAATACAATTATTTATGGCACTTAAATTGTATTATTTGGTAATTTTCTCTACACAATTGGAGAGAAAGAATAAGCAAGAGTGATTGCTTAGGTCTACATATAACTCAGTGTATTTCTCCAGCCAGTACACAGAGATATGGGCAAGATGTTCAGGTTTAAGTTCCCTTCTCTGTTCTGCTTTCTTTCGTGTGTATGCAGTTATCTGACCTAAAATGATACATATATATGTATAACATGTGCACATATATAACTATTATAAATCTCAATATATGGCACAGAAAATATGATTTTATTTATTATATTATGAACTTTCATATATATAATTATTCTGGCATTTTTCTTGGTCCCCAGAAATCTGTGAAACATTTATGTGCACGTGCATATGTATATGTATATTTTTTTCAGAAACAACAGCACAGTTGTGGTATTTTTTGAGAGTCCACTATTGGTGGTGGCAGTTAGGACTCACCAGGTGTGGAGATAAAGCTATGGTATCAACTATGAAGAGAACTGTGAAAACAAATTAAACAGAAAATCCAGGCTATTCTGATATTTAGCTCTCAAAAATATTCATGTAGGTTAAAAAAGTCATAGTGGCATCTACTGCTTTAAGGATTTCTCAGTGAAGGTATTAGTAGATCCGTTTTGTTGGCCTCAGTCAAGTCAAGCCCGGAATTATTGGACACTGGCCAAATACTGAGACTTCTCACATCAGAAAGTGTTCAGGGCCATTTGTTTGCATCATGTATGTTGTCTTCCTTAATCACTTAAATTCTTGGGGCTGGAGCAATAGTACAGTAAGTAGGGAGTTTGCCTTGTACTTGAGGGACCCAGGTTTGATTCCCGACATCCCATATGGTCCCCTGAGCACTGCTGAGTGCAGAGCCAGGAGTAATTCCTGAGCACCACTGTGATGCCCCCCCCCAAATAAATTACTTAATTTTTTAGTATGATATTTATTTTTTAGTATTTTTTAAAACTTGAGGCAAGGGGATTTACAGTTTGTTAATGATCAGGTTTCATGCATAAAACCTTCCAATACCACACCATCCACTAGACTGTCTGCTTTCCTCTGCCTCTCACGGTCCTTTCCCATCTACTCCTTCCTTCATTCATAAGTTTAATTCTGTTTAATCACTTTTGAACAGGACACAATAAAGATGTAATGAAAAGTGAAACTTCATGTACTCAATATGGTAAGTCACAATATTCATTCACTGCATTGATTCCTTCTCATCAAACTACTGAATGAATTAAGACTTTATGTTATGCATAAAGCCACACACATACAAACTTGCTGCCTTGCATGCAGACCCTCCAAAACCAAACAAAAAATTATTATTATTATATTATTATTAGTTTTTAGGCCCCTCTACCCTTCTGCCTTGCAGCTGCCCGGCCGGGCCCAAGCTCTGCTTCTCCCAGGGCCTCAGCCCCAGAGCCGGAAGTAGCAGCTCTAGCACTCAGCATTTGCAGCGGCACACCAGGACGCCAAACAAAAAAAAAATTTACCGATGATAAAAGAATGAAGATAAATGGATGTATAATAAGCTGAACTTAAAGAACTCTGCTTTCTTGTTCTTTCAGAAACACAATAGTCTATATGTTTTATTTCATCTCTAAATGTAAATTTCTTATAAACATGGTTAATACTTTTCATTCATGTTAAACATTTTATTAAAATAAGACAAAGGAACTAAGTTCCTAATGTGTACTATGTATTTAAAAGTTGCAAATCAAGTCCCAGAATATGAAATTAAATGTTAGTTTTATTCTAAGGACCTGATTCCTTATGTTGAATTCAAAGGGAATTTCCCAGTTGACGTGACCTCTTAGAAACATTCCTTCTATGTTCTTTGACTAATCTTCAGGTCAAGGTCCACTCACACACACTCACACACTCACTCACCACACACACACACACACACACACACACACACACACATACACATCCAATACATTACTCAGACTTGGGACCCTAACATGAAAGGGTTCCATGCAGTTCATCTCTAGAATTGGCCTAGGGTACATCTGCAAAGTGCAGGGTCTCCTCAATTCAGAGCAGAGTCCAGAGAAAGAGTGAGACTCTACCATGCCAGTCTGATACTTTGATTTCATGGGCTCACTGTCTTTCCCTGTAAGGTCTTTACTGTTCATTTGGATTCCTCATGGTATTTACAACACAATCTTACAAAAATACAGCTTTGTAAATAATGACTGATTAAAGACTATTTGACTAATGTAAGTGAACTTAGTAGTTTACTTAGACCGTGTAACCACTGCTCAGGAAAAGAAAACACGAGAGATAAATATTGCATTGATTAATTGAACTCTGCATTCATCTAATAAAAAGAACAGTTCTCTTTATCAAACTGTTGAATGTAATGAACCGATTTTCTCTACCTATTTTATTAAAATTCTGTTTTATACTTACAATAGACTTGAACATTTTTGGAGTAAATAGAACAAGTAACTCAAAACCTTTCAAGTTTCAAGTTTATATTAAACTATATTATATGAAAACTACAATATTGACAATGATTGTTGGTCACAAAGATGTCACAAAGAATTAAAAAAGATTTCATCACTCAGTATCTGATGACTTGTCATGAAAACTAGCTGCCATATTGATTGTAATGCACAGCATTTAAATTTCTTTGTAAGCATGATTTTTAAAATGACAAAAGTAGCCTTAAGAATAAACGTAATTTTAAAATGTTATTGTATTTTCATCATATAGTTTTTTTTTAAAAATAAACGTCATCATTTTTTCTCTGTGTTTGGTCTAGCAACTGTCTTGGACATTTTACAAAATCATTTTTTAAAATATAATTTGCAATTTTTGACACCGGATCTTTCCTATGAAAATCACTAACTTTTATTTTTTTGAATCTGATTCTCTTGATCCAGCTTTTTCTCAAACTTGGTCAAAGACCAGGATGAGAGATTGGTGTGAAAAACTAAAGCTGTACTAAAAAGTTAAAATGAATATTTTAAACAACAAAATGTGTCAATTTACAGCTCACAAAACTGCTCAAAGGACTGGAGTGTTTGTCTGGAAACCAGAGACCCAGAGTTTGATTCTTCATAGTACAAAATAGTGTCCTGAATGGTCCTGAGGACCCCAACCCTTGAACACAGACATCTCAGGGTCCTTGGAGCAATGCTTGTGAAACTCTTCCAAAATGTAATGACTTAATATATTTAAATCAATGGTTTCATTCTAATGTTTCATATGATTTGCACATTATAATAAGATAGATAAATAATTAAAATATATTAATAACCATTTCAAAGAATAACAAACAATTAGCATTTTTGTGCATACTGAATTCTAATTCAGTTTTTATTTACATTTGTTAGCCTTGTACTAAGGAAGAGGACAAATCAATAAGCTATTAGCACTGATCTTTGGAGTGCCTAAAATATGCCACACAGAGAACTATACTATAGCTGTAAGAAATGTCAATTTACTCAATGCCATTGGCCAAGCAAACAGAGCAAAAATAGAAAAATGGGATTACTTTAAATTAAGAATCTTCTCCACTTCAAATGAAACAATGGCAATAATAAAAAAGGCATAATATACTGGGATAAAATATTTGTTCACCACTTATTTTGCAAATGATTGATATCCAGACATGTAAAAAACTGTTAAATTTAACAGCAAAAACAACACACAAGTAACCACATCAAAAAAATAGGAAAATTATGGATAGAAAGTTTCTAAAGACAACTACTAATGGCAAATACGTGTGTGGAAAAACTTCCCTCCATCACTCATCATCAAGGAAATGCAAATCTAATCAATAAGCTATTGCCTCACTCCAGTCAGGCTGGCACAAGTCAAGTAAGAACAGAGACACTCAGACTGGTATGTATGTGCCATAGAAGGAAGCCAGGCTTATCATCTGTGGGATTTTTGACTGATTCAGCCTCTATAGAAAACAGTATGGAGAGTTCTCCAAACTTAAGAATTCATCTTTTATATGATCCAGAAACTAAACTTTTGGGACCCCCAAATACTATTTTGAAAAGACATTTGTAGTCCTATATACATTGCTGCACTGTGTACAATAGCCAAGCTATGGAACACCCAATACATCTGGGAAAAGAAGATGAGTGGATTAAAAAATCTATGCTGTATATACACTATAAAACCGAATACTACTCAGCTATGAGAAAAGATGAAATCATGAAAATAACTGCTATGTGGGTGGAGTAGAAGTCACAAAGCAGAGTAAAGGCAATCAGAAGGAGGACACATATAGAATGAAGTCTTCTGTATTTGAGATACAAATAATTATATTAATGAAGTAATCAATGGACAGACAACAGAACTTGAGGGTAGTATACCAAGCAATAGGGGTTGGGGTGGATATGGGAGAAACACTGGTACAGTAGGGTGGATTTGCTGTTAGAACACTATTCAGGAAACTCTATCACTCACAGCGTTGTAAATCATGGTGTCTCAATAAAACTGCTTTAATGAAAATAGGATTTTAAAAAGAAATGTTAATTAAAAATTTAAATGTAAGAATTAGAAATTTTAAAGAACTGGAGATTTATCTCAGTGGTAAAGTGTAATATGCTTTTATGTGTGAACCCATGATTTGATCTAGTTCCCCCAAATGGCAGCAGAAATAACAAAACAAATAAAAATGCACTAAACACTCATTCTTCTTTCCCAAATCCCAGGGTTATAGAGACAACAAAAACTGAACAGGAACTTTCAAATTGGATGGAGATAGAACAAAAATTCATGAAAGGAGAGAAAAATATTTAAAGCTGTTGTGAGCCAATGGAATTTTTTAAGTTTTACCATAGTAAATTGTTGTGCTTCAAGCTGAGCTATGGCAAAACTTGTCCCATAAAGACACCCAATACAATAACATTTAAAGGAAAGTTCAAATCGTGATTATATGTTTATGCATCAATATTCTTCATAAGTAGCATAACAGTGACAAAAGGAAAATATGAATTAAATAACTGTTGAATTTTCTGATAACTTTGATACTGTTATAGCATTTTCTATACAATTTTAAGTTTTGAAATATAAATCAGATGCACCTATTATATATTTTTCTCTAGTAAGTAATATTAGTAATGTTCATTGCACACATGTAAGTTGTTTAAGTCTCTAGTATAGGTGGGTAAAGCCACATAAATTAAGAAGAAAATATTCATTCAAAGGTATGTTTATTCTATTGGTTTCAGATTTTTATTGGAATATATAGTTTTCCTTTCACTTTGTGTTTGTCTCTCACTTTAATCAGCTTGCTCCATAACACAACATTTATAGTGCTTGATATAATGCCCTTGTATCTAATACAGAGATTTTTGTTCTTTTTCCCCATTACCAAGAAGCTCAAACACTTGACCATATCCACATATTTCCCTCAGGGATGCTAAAAGTAACAGGAGGACAAGATGGTTTTAACTTTCATTGCTTGCAAGTGTGGCAAGTCCCTTTCTGGCAAAGATGAGTGAAAAACTACGATAAATGTCAGGATAACTTGCTGCCTAACTCAGGTCATCTAGTAAGAGAAAAGGCGGATCATGTCCTCATGCTCTTTTATGAATTTTTATATGGCTATTTAATAGCCTTCTTACCATTACCTTTTACAAATTGTTCCTAAATGATTTCTCCATAAATATGTTGGCGATTTCCCAACCTAAATTCAAACAGAGCAGGGATATAAAACAAACACAGATCACAGAACAAACCTGTCCTTATATACAATTTTGGGGGAACAAAAGTATCCAATGTGAATTCCTTGCTAAAGTGTTTCCCAACCTATTCCAAATAATTTTATTAGTCTCTTGAGGTTGAAGATGACCTCAGGGCCCAGCAAGGACTCCAAAAGAATTCAATGCAGGGGACTACCAAAGTAGCAGATGATGGAGTCCAGAGGGCCCCACCCCCCCCCCCCCCCCCCCCCCCCCCCCCCCCCCCCCCCCCCCCCACATCTACACAATGGAATACTATGTAGTTGTAAGGAAAATTGAAGTTATAAAATTCACCTAGAAATGGATGGACATGGAGAGGATCATGTTGAGTGAAATTAGCCATAAAGAAAAAGACAGATATAGAATGACTGCATTTATTGCATGAAATAAATATATATGTATATATACATATATATTAATATTATGATACCAATATTCAAGGTCAGGTAAAACATGGATCAGGAGTTCTTGCCAAAGTTGGAATCTAACACAAATGGGTGGGAGTCAGAGGTTAGGTAAGACAGAGAAGGGAGCAGTGTGCTAATAATTGTCTAAAGAGATAATACCAGCCTAGAACCGAACACTGAACATAAGCAAAAAGATATGTATGTATTGCAATCCACAATGTGTAAGAGAAGGAAGAGAAAAAGAGAGAGAGAGAGAAAGAGAAAGAGAGAAAAGAGATAAAGAACCTGCCATAGAGTCAGGCTGAGGAAGGGGAGGGAATTGGGGACATTGGTGGTGGGAAACAGGCACTGGCAGTGGGATGGGTGCTGGAACATTGTAGAACTAAAACCCAAACGTGAACATCTTTGTAATTGTATATCTCATGGTGGTACAATAAAATATACTGAGAAAAATAGTCTACTGACAAGAGTAAAGCAACAATCTTTGGGTAGAGAGAAATGGTAGAAGTTTGAGAAATAGAAGACTGGGGAGGACTTCAGAGCAAAGGAGTATCATCTTTCTATCTCTAGGACAGATAAGGTGACCCATCTTGCTTGATCTAACTTCACTAAACAGGCCTATAAAGGAATCAATCTCATCATCATAGCACTGAAAACAGATGCAGACATAGGTCCTGTCCTGTTCAAGCTCATGTAATTGATGTTCTAATGACTATAGCAGGCAAAACCTTCATACAACTAAATAAATAAGATTGTTTAACATCAAAATAGTTTTAATGAACTGCATGTTAAGAAAGCACTAATCAAAAGAGATCGACAATACTGACACATTTATTTTAGTTGAGGTTGTCTAGAGGTGCATCAAGCAGAAGCTCACACACTTAAAAATGAGCCATATCGGGAGAAATCTTCATAGGCCTAGAGGTAGGAGAGAGATGGACGCAGACAAGAATTTAAGGAGCAGGACTGTTATATGTTGTAGTACACTGTTGCCAAGGACCTCTGCATCTTGCCTGGAGTTGCCTCCTGCAGGCCACGTTATAGATGGGGGGAGGACAGTTTGAATGTGGCAGATTATCTTACCATGTGTTCTATGTCAGCTGGTATAAATATTTTCTCTCATGCTGCCACAATCATCATGGGACTAGCTAGATCTTACCAGTATATTTACCTGGCCAAATTGGATCTCTAAGTAATTAGACCAGCGACAAATGCTATTTTCTCCATGCAAGTACATGAGGCTATCTAATAAATCTAATGGCTAATATATAAAACAACTATAAAGTGAAGATGAGAACCTTGTGAAGGCTTGGAGAAATATATACCTGGCTGTAGAATATCCATTGGTACAGATGCTTGCCTTTGCATTCTGAGATACAGTATATCTCAAATGCCCCTCCTCTATTCTACCCTGCAGGGGCACTTACAAGGCAGCTCTTGGCTGGGCAACATTAACCTTTCAATGGACCTAGGTGAGGTCCTGGGAGAAGTTACCTGAGGGGAATTGACCCCAACTATTCCCGTTGGTGTGGGCAGTCTGTATTGAAAATATACAAAAAGCTGTAGCCTGCTTTCTTTAGCCTCTTGTTTCCTTTTGCATTTTTGTCTTCTCTCTGTTCTCTTCCCTGTTGGGACTTAACAAATGGTGGAGGCTATGTTGGCTTAGGATTCTAAACCTACACCTGGGTGAGGCCCATATGGGAACCCAAAGTTCGGGGTTTACCTATTGTTGGATTGCATACCAGAACCTGTGAGAGTAAAGCATTTTGAAAATTTGCTGGATTCTCAAGTCTTTCTTTTGTTCTTTGTCTGCTGATCCCCTGGGGCAAAAGGAGATCCCTGACCTTGCTCTTGGATTTTGTCCGGAAGCCCAGTACTCCATTACAAAGAAGGTCCCACCAAGATACTTGTTCTGATCCTGGATTTTGTCGGGTGCTCAGCGTAACCCAAGAGTTATATGATACAAGAAAGAGAGAGAGTACTCTAGAAAAGTTTGAGGGAATCACAAGACCACAGCTATATGTAAGCTGTCTAGAATCATGGAAAAAACAAATGAAAGCAAGAAATCACAGCTAGTGTGAAGGGGTCATGACATAATTCCATTCACACATTTACATGTATAAATAAACACTTTTATAAGAACAGAGGGAAGAACACTGACATTGGAAAAAGTTAGACCTTTTTCTATCATTCAGCAGCAATGATGTGGCTGCTCTAATGTGACGGATACAGGGGCAGGACTGAATGATAGATCAGGGAGAGCGAGTGAGGGAGGAGCTGTCTCTGAGAACAGGAACTCTTTGGAGAAGACACATGGGGAAGGGCAGGAAATGATAAGATGGGTGAAATAGATTTTTGGGGAAATTATCACATTCAATTTATATACCTTTCAGTAGAATTGTAAGATAGGAAGTTGCGTATGAAGTTTAAGGAGGAAGGACTGTAATAAAGATAATCTTTTGCTTAAATCTGTTTCAATTTCATTCTATAGGAATGTGGACCTGAAATGGCAATTTTTTCATCTGTTACTCATTCACAGAAGATACATTTTTCAAGGAATAAGGTGAGGGACTGTGAGACTATCAAGATGAGTAAATTCACACTTAGAGGTTAAACTGTACCTTGAAGAAGTGTGTCTCCCCTCTAGTAAAATGTATGGGCTTTGGTAAAAGGCCTTTGGAACTGAAACCATTTTTTCCAGTAACTTATTTGGTCCATTTATTTAGTGTCTTCATTTCACTTATCTCTAAGAGTAAAGACCTAAATGTCTTAATTAGTTGTATTTATCTTATTTTTTTTTTCTTGCAGAGAGGGCAAACACAAGGCGTCACATAAACAAAACAAGTACTCTTCAGGTTTGATATTAAGCTACATATCTGTACTCTAGAAATATTAATGGTACAACCTCAAGAGAACAATGACTATCCTTGTAATCAGCTCTAATTAAACTACAGTTTCATTTTTGTTGTAATATTGGAGTTCTATTGAATTGAGCATATGGAAAGTATAAACACCATAAAATTGAAAATTAACAGGAAAATGATTGTCTAGATAATTTAAACAAATCTTTATAAATAAAATATGTCAAAGAACTTAATGATTGAAACTGAACTATTAGAAAAGAAAGTTTTAGGTATCTTTCATAGCTACATAAAATTATAGTAAAATTCTATAATAAGACTACAAAGCTAAATCTATTTATCTTGCTTTCATTTTGTAAAAATATTAAGGTACCCAAAGAGTTATTTTATTTGCTAGTGAATTCTGCAATATACAGTGTTACAAGTGAGACTAAGTGATATCTAAGAGAAAGGAAATTGAGGGCTAATACTCATATAAGGGAGTTGTTGAAAAGCACGACCTTGTTTTTCTATTTTAATCCTAATGATTCTTAAAGAATTACATTTTAATAGCATATTTAAACTGTAAATGAAGTGAACTGTAATGCAAAACAGCAAAAAGGAAAGCATTTTAGAAAATTTTCTTTTGGATGCAACCAAAAATCTCTATGCCAGATTCCAGTCAGAGTGAAGTTGTAAGTTGCCTTTCAATGTTTTAGCATTGTCTCCCTGGCTAGACTTTTTATATGCAAGAAGGCTTAAAATGATGTTAATAATTCACTCAACCATATTCCTTGAGTTTAATATTTGGGCATGTGACCTGAAAAATGATTTTTGTCCCTTTTAATTGCTTTGGGTAACTCCTGAAAGTGCATCATCGTAATTAAATTTAGAACATGCATAATAGCTTATGAAGTGAATAAAAATTACATTGGCATCATAGCAATTTAAGCTATATATGACTCACTTCATCCCCAGTTCTGGAGACTGCCTATATGCAGGAAATAAGCTGAGGTATATTTCCAACATGGATACAAGTTATGAACTAGACTCCCAGTCAGTTGTTTGTAGGGTTTTCCCAGTTTTATAATACTGCATCTTGTAAGAGAACCAAATTATAATGAAGTCCCACTGCAGTGCCTTATCCTCTAGGAATTCAGATCCTGGGCATAGGCCATTATCTTGCTGAACTATCACCCAATATTGAGAAGAGAAGGTTCAGGCCACATGAATAATGCTACACTGGGAGGCGAGAGTCTGTGTTCCCCAACTTACAAATTTCCATAAGCTTCCCTGTCTATCTGTTGTGGTATGGCTGCAGTAAGAAGCCAATTATTTCAGAAGGTTTCTGTTTTACAGTAAGGCAAGTTCACTGACTGCTTCACATTAATTTCTGGCAACTAGTTAGTTGTGCGTATAAATGTCAGCCCTAAATCCAAACAACTCTAAACCATAATATCCACCACTATTAAACAGAAATGACATTAAGACTCATATTGGAATTAATTTGAAATTAATTATGATCAAAATGACTATAGAGTTTAAAAATAAGACTCTTAGGGCTGGAGTGATAGTCCAGCGGGTAGGGCATTTGCTTGGAACAAGGCCAGCCAGCAATGGCCCAGGTTTGATCCTCTGCATCCCATATGGTCCCCCAAGCACTGCCAGAAGTAATTCCTGAGTGCAGAGCCAGGAAAAATCCCTGAGCATTGCCAGGTGTGACCCAAAAAGCAAAAAAATAATTAAATAAATAAATAGATAAGACTCCTAGTTGTTTCATGGTGCCACAAGAAGAGGAAGTGTATATTGTAAGAACTCAACAATGCAGTCTTCAGTGGTCTCCACTGGTAAAAAGTCACACGAAAACTTGATGACAAAAGAGAGAACTTCTGATTCAGTATCACTGAAAAAAAGCCCAGGGAAATGGGAATGAACTCTTAGAAGAAGCATATCTATTCAAATAAAGGTAGACATTTTAATATTATTAAGGCTCCAGCTTGCTTTTAATCACTGTCTCCATTTTCTAAACCGAGTATCACACCAAAGTTTTCAAGCGATATAGTGTTAAAAATGTTTGGATAAGAGATAAGGCAAAAAGGAAAGACTGAAATTAACACAGAAGTGGTTCCTGTGGGAAAGAAACAGAGACCAAGTCACTGGGGAGTCTACCCCCCCAAGCGGTGGCTCAGCAGTGGAGAGGGACCGTGCCCAAGAAGAATGCAGTTCTCTGGGAATATGCTGATTCTCCGAGACGCAGAAAGAAGCTGGTCCTTTGAGGAGAGATTGCAATTTATAAATCAACTTGCAATCAATAGATACTGGAATAAAACAAAACTTCCAGAATAAGCATCAGGATCAAAAACATAAGTCAGCTCCTCCTCATCCTTTCTGTTATCCTCTGGGCTCCCCAAAGAAAAGTTGAAAGATAACCTTAGACCATAGAGACAAGAATTTAATAACCAGCACAGTTACAATGTTAAATCTATTCTGAAATTTTATATAACAATACCTTGTATATCATTTGACATCAGTGCTCTGCTTTACCCATGTGAAAAAATAAGACACAGAAGCTTAATATGATAGGTTCAAGAACTCAACGTTTGATTTTTTCTTTGCTTGTTTGTTTGCTTGTTTTGGCACCACACCCAATAGTGCTCCTGGATTACTTCTGGCCCGAGCTCAGCAATTCCTTCTGGTGATCCTGGGGAATATATGGGATGCAAGGAATCAAACCCAATTTGTTTTATTTTTCTTTGCTTTTTGGGTAACACCTGGTGTTGCTCAGGGGTTACTCCTGGCTCTGCATTCAGGAACTACTCCTGGCAGTACTCAAGGTACCATATGGGATGTTGGAGATAGAACCCAGGTCAGTGGCATGCAAGGCAAATCCCCTACCTGCTGTGCTATCATGCCGGCCTTCAAACCCAATTTGTTAAAGGCAAACACCTACCCATTGTACAATCTCTTTAGCCCTAAAGTACTTAAATTCTGATCCCAATCTCCTGATATCTCCAATGGCTATTTCTTTATCCAAGCATCTTTTCATAATCCTCTGTTCCTTCAGGGGGAATCCATGTGACAAGATTCCAGAAGAAATTTCACAAGTTGTTCAAGCAGATGTCAACTCCCTGAAACCTTCTCCTTCTCTTTTATAAGTTCATCACGTTTATTAATCTAGTGCCTTACAGTGTACAGCCTATAAATACCTGCTTCCTCTCCAGAGAATTTTTAAAAGGAACTCTGCAATAGTCATTAGTGGGTTTTCATGTATGTTCACATTTGAATTGTTGAAGCAATAGGACTTGAGAATTTCCTGACATTTGACCCAATATGTAAAGAACAAGAGTCTCTTACACACTCCCTACTTACATGAATTACTTAATAAGTACATGAGAGGGAGAAGGAGAGTAAATAGCCTATCAGAGGATCAGTTCATACATTGAGTTTCATGCCATTGTACTAAAATTATTCTTTTGTTTTTGACATTCTATTTAAAAAGTCCATTAAGTCATTGTGCTGAAAGTAGAGAAAATATCCCTCTGTGATTTTGTGTAAAGTATAAAAAGTACAAAAGGTGTTTAGATGTCTGACTATCCTCCTCCTCTTGGTGGTGAACATTATAACAAGTTTTTAGATATATTGAAAATACCAGAAAAATATGATGTGTTAAAACAGAAGCATGCCAATGAATACTAAGTGAATTAGACTGTTTTCATTAAGCTTGATTTTTGAAATTTTCACCTGTACCTTTCCTTCAGGTTAGTACTATTTAGATATTCACTAATTTTACAAAGAGGACCTTTTAAACATATCAATAGCTCAATAAATCCATGATGTTAATGGGATGGTACTTAACTCAGTCTTTATGAGAGAGTTTCCTTGAATGGTGTATTATATTGCTATAAATGCTACTGCTGAAGAGATTTATACCTATTGATTGGTGCTTTTAGCATGTTGATCAAACACATAATGGAGTTTGTCGACTTGGGTACAACCTCTCCTCAAATTATAGAATTAGATAGTGTGTGATTTCTGATTTCCTGAAATTTAATCTCTCTTTCTTTTTTCTCTCTCTGACTATTTTCTTTCCCTCTCACACTTCCTGAAATGTTATTTCTTCTGTTTCTGAGTTTTTCATACCTGGAATGTTTCAATCAGTACTCTATGTAAAAACAAATCCACCCTTTTGTGAAAACCTGTTGTAGAACCCAGATCCTTTATGATCTTTTCCTATATAGTTCACTACTTACCTAATCAGCTATCCTTTTCCTTCTAAAATCTTTCAGAATGACATACTTTGCCACTAATTGTTAGTAATATCTCATGGCTATTTTAAATATCTTTCTCCTGGATCATGAGATCTCAGATGCAGTTTTGATTTTTATCTCCTATTGTGCCAGATGATCAAGTACTAAGCATCAAATATATTCTTCCTTGAATCACTTATGCACGTAATAATTACATCACAATTATCCTACATTTGTTCAGCAGTTTACAAGTTTGAAAGCTCTCCTATGCATACTATTACACTGAAGAATATGAAAGCTATGAAAGTATGACTATCATTTATTGTTCTTAAATAAAGAAATGAAAATTATTTGGTTAAAGGAATTTTCCAGAATATGAGTCAACAAATGAAGAGCTAGGGATTGATAGTACAGTCCTTTCAAATTAGTCATAGATCCTTGTGTTGCAAACTTTAGTGTATCACTTATTTTCTTTTAGCCTTGGGAAAATGTATTAATGAATGAGAGTAAGAGGGTGGTGAAACAAGTTCCCAAAGGGTAATTTTACAGATAATTTTATGAGAACACTTAGTTTCCTCATTTAAAACTTGAATACTTGAGCAGGAGCGGTGGTATATTATAAGGACTTCTTTGCATGCAGCTGACTCAGGTTCATTCCTCAGCACCCCGAGTGGTCCCTGAGCCCTACCAGAGTATAGGGACAAAAGAATCCCCATGTGCAGCCCCCAAATGAAAAATAAATCAGAAAAACCACAACAAAATATTCAATCTGAACATGTAAGGCTTTTCTCCAACCTGATGAACTTGATATTTTGGCATAAGACCAAAGAATTTGTAATTTTTCCTCAATTTATTTATACAGAAAATTTAACACTCAAGGAAAATGCATGGGGATTTGTATTTATGTTTTGTTGTATGACCAAAGAGTGAAATGAAATTCTTCTTCCCATTTTGGTCCTCTAAAGAAAAAAAATCCTTAATTTTTGTCCTATTTGTATGATATCTCTTTCATGATTTGTCTGTGTCTCTTTACAAAAAATAGACATGAAACTTTCTAAAATATCCATTAATTACTTATTGAGTAATCCACTCCTGGGGTATATTGAAAGATAAGAGACTGGGACAGTAAACCATAGGTGGCAGTATAGTATATCTTGCTAACACCATTGGTAGACAAAAGATATTTTATTTTCAGGGAATGCACTCATTATTAATGAATGCTGTTAGCATTAGTACATACATGTGCAAAGTTGAAATATTACTAGTAAAGGAACGCCTGAGACATTAGCCATCTTGCCTTTGAGAATAAGAGAGAACTCCAGCACATCATCGAAGAGTGCCTGGAATAGAGTACATATCGACTGAAGAGATTGTCCTAGATAAAAGCCAAAATAGTAACAGCGCCTTTTTAATTTCAATACCGTGGTTTGGGATAATTCATTTGTAACACTAACCCTTTATATGAATGCATTAATCACATCTCCAATTTGTCATCACTCTGTTTTGAATATATACATATATATGTATATATACTCACAGTTATAAATAATACATATAAGGATGATTTCATTGATTTTTTTAAAATTTATAAGTTGTATTAACTGAATGCCTATAAGGACCCCACAAATACACAATTTTGTGTTTAGCTCATTCCCTTTTATTTACTTTCCTTTTTCTGCTTTGTTCTGAGTCATTTGACATGCTGTGTAGACTAAAGCAGGTTGTATTGGACTAAATAACTCATTCTAGTTCCAATCATGTGTACAATGCTTATTATTTGGGAGGGTTCCACCCACTAACAACTCTGGCTTCAGAATATATTGTTTTCAGAGCTCTTCTGACATCACTCAGGCATGCTGATTGTACACAAACAAATATGTCTGGGCTTGATAAGGCTAAATTGCATATAAGCTCAAGTTCTTCTTTGCTATTATGTTTAAATAAAAATAACCATGTTATTTCCAGATTCAGTCAGACCACAAGAAAAGCTACCAACTCCTGCCAAATAGCAAAGGACAGATTGGTAAGAACAGGGGAGAAAGAGACAAACCTTATTTTCTTTCATAGAATACATGGAGTAAAGAGCCCAACTGGAAGGCAGGGGCATTATTTGTTGACCTGGACTGAGTTGATGCCAATTTTCTCTGCTTTGATTTTCTTTAGTCAAAAGCAGCCCTTATAAAACATATAATACTAATAAATTAGTAAAGACTTTCCAGAGAAGCATACATAACAGAATGTGTGTGCATATATACATATATGTTATGAACATACACATAAATGCATATCTAGAAACTATTTCTATATAAATGCTATTTACAAACTGCTGCTATACCAATAATAATGATATTATTTGGAGAAATGTCAGAGCATGCCTTTACTAGTCAAATTGACACATAAAACTTAGCCATCGGCTTGACCTTGGAATCAAGTTGTCTAGCAGCCTGAGAACTTAAAGTTTATGTGGTTTAAATTTCTACTTGTACAGGAACACCTTCCTCAAACACTTTAAAAGAGTGCTTAAAGCTTAGCTATTACAGATGCATATGAAATTACACTTTCACTTTGTGGTACAGTATGAGCATGGAATCTTAGACTAAACTATTTATTTGTCACTAACCTGGTGACTTTTATATTTCTGTACTTTCATTCAAGTTCTTCAGCCTTGAATGCCTCCCTAAGCAAGTCTCCCCTTTTGAGCTTTTTCCTGTGCTATCAGACAAATACAGAGGCTACAGCCTTTAGGGAATGTGCTCTAATAATAAAGGGCTGGCAATTGTGATGCAGAGATAGCTATTAGACAAAGAGCCAGTGCCGAATAGCAGAGAGAGAACCATAATGATAAGGCTTCCCACTCTGGTTCTTACTGGAAGAAGGCTAACTGTGCACTCACATCTCCTGTATATCTTACATATTGCTTTCAGTACTTCCTAACAGTGTTATTTCTGAACTCCGATGATCACTGCACAAGCAGAAAGACAGGAAACAGACTTGTCTTAATTTTGTTCAAAGGGTACAAAAATATTTAAGAATTAGTCAACAGGTGAGTTCAAATGAGGAAGTGAATAACCAAAGCAAACCTTTCAGAAGGCTTTGTGTTTCAATCCTTCAAGGACAGCCTTTGTCTTTTCTTAGAGGGTAAGAAGGCCTAGGACGAGGAAGAGGTTCATATAAAAGAATGAAGGTAGGAATGACAAGTTTGTTTCAAGAATCCTGGAGTAGTCTCAGTCAATTAAATGCAAGCTCCCAAATTTCCAGTTGAAAATTATCCATGATTAGAAAATGCCTTAGGCTTAGATACAACTGGGCTCCAAAGATTAGGAGAAAATCCTGAAGAAGTGGTCTGTCTCCAGGGATTGAAGGTATTTGTTTGCCCATACAGCTGGAGCTGTTCAGACAGATATAAAACTTGCCTCCACACAGCCGTCCCCCTAATGGGCTGCCTTAGTTCCCCGGTGGCTACCACATGAGATGAACAGAAATTTCAGTCTCTTTGTCCACACCAATTTTCACACCCCAGCTGTCAGGAAGGGGGTGCAATTAATGTTGTTGCTGACAGTTATTCCAGTTTGGGTCCAGACCCTTGGGATAAAAACTCACACAGGGATAAGACATGTAGCTGAGCATACAGCAAAGGGCCGGTGAAAATATATATAAATAAATAAAATGGCTGTTCAGTGATAGCATCTGAGAGAATCTTTCAAGTTTGAAAATGTTGTCTCTGTATTTCCTCTTTAATTGAGTTAGAAATAGTTATTAGATGTCTAGCATGTGGTGGTACTGTTGTTTGAAGATAAGAAAAAAAATAAAGAAACTAAGCTACAGAATCTGACTCTAAAAAATTAGGAGTCCGGTTTGAATTACAAGTTCCTGATTATAGTGCATTGTCTCAAACAGGGAAGTTGCTCTAAAAGCCTTTGTTAAATAAGGCATTGTGCAAAAATTCAAATGAGGCCAGGGAAGATAAAACAATTTTAAAGAATAAAAAAGACCCATAACAAACTATTTAATACTAAAATGTTAATATTCCCTCCCGAACTCTCATATTTTTCTTGGCATTGGTTCTTTTTATTCTATGACCCTTTTGGAGAGCAAAATATTGTGTTTGTTCTTTCCCCTTCCCATTGCAGAAGCCCCTCGTCTGCAGTTTCACTATGAGGCAAAGATAAGTGCAATTAGTTTGTGCCTCACGTCTAGTTATCACTCAGCAGAGCGGGCTGCCGAAGCTTTACATTTTCACGCACTTCTCCTGTACATATCTCCTTTTTTAATTATTTCTACAGGTTTTAATTTGTAAACTGTCATGTGAGATTTGGGGTTGCATTTTGCCAGAGTAACTGATATGATTGCAGAAGCAAATTACAGCATTACCTGAAGCTTTTTTTCAGACAAAAATTATTATATATTTCTAGTGTTGGGGGAAACATTCTCTAGAACAAGCTCTAAGCAAACACAACAATTCTGGTCTCCTGAAAATTGATATATTCAATTAAATGCTCACAATCTGGTTAGCTTTCAATAAATACCATTTAAAACCGAAAGGACTCACTGTTATTAGCGTGACACCAGGTAATGAAGCTTGTATCATTGTTGCTCTCAAGATTTTCATACAATAATGTGCAGCTTCAAAACTCTCATCTTGGAGCTCAGAAAGCAATTTGACTCACATTAAAGGTTTCTGGCAATAAATATCATCATTATTTTAACTTGCTACTCCTTCTAGTAAAACCTTTTAATTCAGGTCCCAATATATTGAAAAGAAAGTAATTCTGAGATTTGGCTTAAAACAATCCCTTTATAGAGAAAACAGGGACTGTGTCATAATTATGGAGGGTATTCATAAAGGTACAAAGGAACAAAGTATTTTAAGAAATGTTAATTGTTCATCAGATCTGAAAACTCAAAACAGACAGTTATAAATACACATAAAGTTTTAAAATTACCTTTAGCAATAAATATAAGCAGCCACACATCACATCTATTAATATGCATAATGCCTATATAAATATATATGTGTGTGTATATTATTTACTTAATCCTGATCGTTACAGATGACATATCCTGATCAATATCGTATATGCTAAATGATACTAATGATCTCTGTGTCAGAAAGATTAAGGTCCAGTTATCATAAGTACTTGAAGGTAATAGAATTGAGTCAAACTGCCCATGATTCTGACTTCATTAATTCACAATGTCTTGCCCTCTAACGAGAGTGAATTGATGTTTTCGTTCTAGTGTATTTAATCAAACAGTGAGGAGCAAGAAGGAGGAGAGAGGGAGGAGAAATGCAGCAACTTTTAGTTAATATTTTAAGTAAGAATTCACAGCTGTCAATTCTCATTGACATTTTCTCATACTCTGCTTAATTAATGCCTTTATTGCCATAAACTAAGTCTGTTTCTGCTTGTTAAGTAAAAACTGTCAGAGAACACCGTTGAATCTAAAATTTCGCCTCTCCAGAATCTGTGTAACATGCAGATTTGCCTAGCAACTTGTAGCATCATGACCTGATAAGCATTTGAACCCAACCAAGATAAGATATCAAAAAAAAAAAGACACTTAAGTTTCATTCCATGGAATTTGGCTCCCAAAAAGAGCTATTAAAAATTTCACACAGGATCATGGATCAATTTTCTTGTCATTTTAACAAGGCATCTCTTGATGAAACAAGCAGGGCAGAGGACAGGAGAGGGGATCTGGTCTAGGTAATTTGTAATGATGTGAAAGATGATTGGTGGACAGAATTAGAAACTGAAAATAGCATCATGAAGGTGAACTAGAGCCAATAGAGATTTACTAAATAGAATTGACAGTTTCCTTCCTTTGTGAACATTAGAGATAGGATATATGTGGATATTTCTAGGGTTCTAGATTGAGACATAAGAATAGGCCTCAATGTTTTCCATAAATGAGAAATAAAAGAAAACCCCACATAAATTTACAGGAAGAATGAGTTCTAATCCTACTGTTCCAGCAATATTTCAGCTTTGATTACACATTTCATTCATTAAGAGCTTATTTTCAAGAGACAACATTACGTAATTCCTTATAAAGCAAGGGTAACTGGAAAGTATTGGTATTTAATTTGATTCTAATTTGAATGCCTAGAAACTAAAGAAATAAAAAAATGTTGGAGTGGTACAAGGAACAATAAAATCTTCAGTCAAAAGCTGAGATTGGTTCTCTGTAATGTGAAAAAGTTTTATTAAAAAGGGTGAAAGGGGCAAAAGCAATAGTAAGAGGGTAGGGTGTTTGGCTTGCATGCGACATATTGGGGTTCAGTCCTCGCCATGCCATATGGTCCCCTGAGCACCGCCGGAGTAATTCCTGAGTGCAGAACCAAGAGTAAACCCTGAGCATTACCTGGGTGACCCAAAATGCAGAAAAAAAAGGTGGGGAAAGAAAAAGGACAAAACTTTCAAGAGAGAACACAGACTTCTCCAGACAAAGAAAAGTACCCTCAAAAGTGGAAAAACATGTCAAGTTGGAATGTAGGTGATTTCAGAGTGGAAAGTGGCAAGAATCAGCTTACAGAGTGCTTTGAAGTGCATAACAACATTAAGTGAAAAGGTGTGTTTGTGTGTGTATGTGTGTTTGTGAGTGTGTGTATGTGTGTGTGTGTAAGGCGGTGATGGTAGTTGATGGGTGGGGTGGGAGAGGGACTAATCCATTTTCATTCACTGTCACTGTATCACTGTCTTCCCGTTCATCTTCGATTTGCTCGAGCGAGCACCAGTAACATCACCATATGACAAGTCTCATGCAAGTAGAGCCCAAGGGAACCTGCTTGCTCCAGGAACATAAAGAGCCTCAAACCATTCCATCAGGTCATGGGAATAAGGTCTATAAATGTTAGCATTTTCATTATGTGTCCTTTTTGGCAAAGTTCAAAGATACCTTGGAAAGAAAGAGTGTTAAAATTGGGTTAAGCTGTAGTTGGAAACTGGCCACTGCTATCTGTGTTTCCATCCTGCTGGCCACTAGGAAGAGCTCTGTAAATGGGAATGGACCGGTGGTTCTATTCCTGTTTTATTACAATGAATGCTTATGAAGGCCTGACGTAATGGTAGGTTGGTTCTTTCAACAGACATAAGTCTATGAGTTCAGAGATAATAAGAAGGAAAAAAGAGTCACACATAATTTGGAAATATGCACTAATTATAATATGTTTATTATAATCTAATACCAAATATGTTTGGCATGTAGATTTTTGGGTCAATAGTAGGTGAAAAAAATAAAACCCATTAAAGACAATAACTTACATGGTCTTTCAAGGAAGCAGAGACTGATACTTATAACTCATCATATAGTTTAATACTAAATGGAATAGGCTTATGCCTTTAATAATCTAGCTCTTTTCCTATCCATTTGTATATTCCTAGGACCTAAAATGTTCAATTATTGTTGATCTCATAATTTGTGACCAAAGTCCAGTATATGTATATCGCATTACATTTTGATATCTTAAAAATAAAGAAAAAATAAACTAAAAGCTGAAGTAATTAATATACTAAAATCATATTCATTTACAAAATAATTCATGGAGATATTTTAGTAGTGCATTCTGAGAGATTGTTTTATATTGAGGTTTGCATTGTATTCCAAGTTCCCTTCTGTATATCTGTAGGACTAGAAATTTCTCACAAAAGTGTATTTTGTGAGTTTCCAATGACTTACTGGCTCACTCATCTCATTATCCGGCAGACCGTTTGTCTTTCTTTTTTTTCTTGCATCTAACAAATGTAAAACCTCCAGGGTGTTCTATACATATCCTTTTGAAAATGTTTGTTTCTGTTTGTATGTGGGTGTGTGTTTCTCTAAAATATAGCCAGAACCCATTAGAATATGCTGTCAGAGTCAGTGGTAGAATTCTGTGTCATTTCCTTTCGACTTGAAAAATAGCATTTTGAAAAAAATATTTTTCATACACGACATTTTTCTCCCTATTCACTTTGATAGCACCACCTGCTTCAGGAAATATATATTTTCCACAAACCACTCAAATGAACTAATCCATTTTCACTATGTGTCCTTTTTGGCAAAATATCCTCAGAATTTGCTTTCATAAAGATAAATTCTGTTGCTTTGCTTCTGTCTTTTTTTTTCCTTCTCACTTGCTTTATGAAAGAAAAGCGATTCCTTGTTTTCTTCCTTGTGGGGAAATGCATACAGAAATTAAATTCTGGAAACAATTAAAACTAGTGAGTGAGACACTGATTTTGGAAAATTTATTTTAATTACTCTTGCTCATTTTTCTCATTTAAAAATGATAAATTTCTCAAAATGAGAGTCTGGGGGCAAAGTGCCCCTCTAGTTGCGTTTGCTAAATGCTCTGTAACTCTTTTCCATGTTATAGTACCTGGAATTAGACGTGGCTATGATAGATATCTAGGTATTTTTACAATACTGGTATAATCACATATCATATGGTTTGTGAGAAATTGCACTAACAAATGGCTGGTAATTTTCTCATGTAAAAAAAAACATTTTGATTATCTTGTTTTTTAAGATTTTATAACCACCTGGATAACAAATAAAAAGATATACAATTAAAAAGTTCATGTTTGGGTTTGGCATACAGTGTTTCAGCACCCGTCCCTCCACCAGGCCCTCTCCATACAAATAAAAGATATACAATTAAAAGTTCATGTTTGGGTTTTGGTCATACAGTGTTTCAGCACCCGCCCCCCACCAGGCCCATCTCCCACTAACAACATCCCCGGTTCTCTCCCCCCAACCCAGCCCGCTCCATGGCAGGTTCTATTTCTTTGCCTTTCTCTCTCTTCTCTTTTCCTTCCCTCGACTATGGATTACGAATCTTTGAAATTACCTGTGACCTCATCAAGGGTAAGAGACGAAAAGAAAACTTGCAGGGGTAATATGCAATTGGCTCCTTATAGACACAAAGGATTTCTTGGAGGTTAAAATGTTATTAAGACTTGTTCTCTCCAGGTCTGCCACCCATCCTGATTTCCAAGAACTGAAGGTTACCAAGGAGCTTCTTATCTAAAATGACAGAATGTCAGAATGAAGAAGCTTGTGTCTCAAGAGTAAACATATTCAAACTGTATTTGCAGCTTTTAATACAGCAGTAAAATCAAATTGTCAGGTGATATTTGTGGAGATTAATACAAATAGCATCTATAGATACATATGTGTTGTAGTTACATGTGGTGGGTTATGTAAAATAGTTGTGGGTAGGTATAGAGAGGGAGGGAAAGGGGAAAGAGAAAATACTAATATTTGTACAAAAGTTTCAAGAACTAAAACTAGTCATAAGAACTAGGCTGAACATACCATATTATACCTCCAAAACACATTTCCAGAGTTTTCTGAGCTTGAACACTTCAGTATATGAAATGCTTATAGATTATTTTAATTCTAAAATCCCCACCAGTGTCTCAAAAGTACCATCAGCATCCTTCTTTGGATCTCCCATACCACATTGCAATAATTCATGCTGCGGTGACGTCATCAACCCCACCTTTGAAAGTTGTCCTGTTTTCTGGGGAAGGGACCGAACAGGAAAGGAGTGAGGGAAAGCTAATGGAGGAACGATCTCACTGAATTTCCATGAGTGGCACCTATTCTAAACAACACCATTTCAAAATATTGCTCCCCCCCCAAAATAAGGTATTATTGTTATTCCCACCAGAGGAATAGAAAACTATAAAAGTCAAGTGATTTCCTCAAGCTCACATCCCTACAAGTATCAAACACCAAATTAACATACAGGACTTGTCAGCAAAATCTGAGGTTTAGCCATGTCTTGAAATGACTTCACTGTTTCCATGCCATATTCAGTGCAGGATAAAGGGACTTCTAATCAAGATTTTAAAAGCAGTTTTAACATGAGTGCCACTAGCCAATCATTGAACAACTGTATGTCCCCTCACTCAAACAATATTCTTAGCAGCTGGTTAAGTGCTGCTTATGACCCAACTCTTCATGATGAGGCCTGTAATAGGAATAGTAGGTGCATTTTCAGTGTATCCTGGTCCAAATGTTAGAAGACCTCAAATCTAACCCTATATTACAGCTTTGTTGAGCTACTTTAAAGAGATTTTTTCATCAAATTTAATTTTATTTGGGCAAGTTATCAACATGTTATTGTTGTTTTAAGTGAGATATTATGGAAAAATCATTGACTTTTAGTTTATTATTTTAGTATATCCTGCTAGAACCTAACGCTGGCTTTGTCATGTCATTTTAAATAAGAAATTTACAAAACCTATATCTGACCAACAATTAGGAGTTCACTTTCTTCTCACAATAGTGGACAAATGCTAGATCTAATCAGTGTGTTCACCCAAGAGTAGATTGGATTTAACTCCATTGTGTGGAAAGCCCTTGACACCAAAAGTTAGACTTTCCCTGAATCATTTCTTACTGCTCACATACCCCTTCGATTATTTTGGACCGACATTAATTCCACTCTGAGACTAAGAAGCCATTGCTATATACAGTCTTGAATGTCTTTCTAAGTGGGGTTTTCCCAAGAGCTTTCTCTTGATGTAAGGCAGAGCAGAGTGTTGGTTTTAGAAGTGACTATAACATGGGAGAATCACAGCCTCTGGGAAAAGGTTATTTTTAGAACCGAGCTCTGAGCTAGTAAATGGAAAGCGAGACTTCACTTGCATAGGCATCCACACTGGGGTGCTGGTGCCAATGAATGGAAGGGCTCACAGATGCCTCTGAGTTGGCATCTGTCTTCCCTCTGTTCACTAGAAAGGTGTGTAGTCACGCTCATCTTTTTGCTGAACTTAAAAAGGAAATTGTATCAGAACAGACAGTTGCTATGATGCCAGAGTTAGAGAGAGGCAGAAGAGAATCTCATAAATTTTAGGATAAGTAAAGCAGAACTGTGAGGTATTGAATGGGCATTCAGGATAACTGTTCTTGTCCAGGCAGCTCTGGTCAAGTGATTAAGTGCCCAGGTCTGGTGATCACACCTAGAAAATAAAGTGTAGACTTCTAGAACTCTGCATTTTTTTCTAGGGCTAAAACAATAAATGTGTTGCACTCTCATTCAGAATAAGTTTAGAAATCCCGGATGATGGAAAAGCACAGAATTCATGTTAACTTCCAAGCCACAAAATCCATGAAACCCTTTTAGTTCATGACCTTCTGTATGATAATTAGGTGAAGATAATTTTAGCAGTCACCTTTTCTTCTTTTCTGTTGCTACATGGTAATTGTACATATATCTTGAACTAAATATTCAGAATTGACTGAATATATAGGATTCAAGGTATATAGATGACTATATACCTTGTAATCCTTGATTCATTAAAGGTAAAGATCAGAATTGTACCCAGTAAGTTCTGTGCTTAAACATAGTTATTACGGAGGTTATTGCTTAATTCTATCTATCATCTATCTATCTATCTATCTATCTATCTATCTATCTATCTATCTATCTATCTATCTATCTATCTATCTATCTATCTATCTATCTATCTATCTATCTATCTGTCTATCTGTCTATCTATCTATCTATCATCTATCTGTCTGTCTGTCTGTCTGTCTGTCTGTCTGTCTATCTATCTATCTGTCTGTCTGTCTGTCTGTCTCTCTGTCTGTCTGTCTGTCTGTCTCTCTGTCTGTCTGTCTGTCTATCTATCTATCTCTCTATGTCTGTCTGTCTGTCTGCCTATCTATCTATCTGTCTGTCTGTCTGTCTGTCACTATCTATCTATCTATCTATCTATCTATCTATCTATCTTTCTATCTATTTTTTTGCTTTTTGGGTCACACCGGCAATGCTCAGGGGTTACTCCTGGCTCTGCACTCAGGAATTAAGCCTGGCGGTGCTCAGGGGACTATATGGGATGCCAGGGACTGAACCCAGGTGGGTCGCATGCAAGGCAAACACCCTACCCACAGGACTATCGCTCCGGCCCTATTGCTTAATTTTAAAGACATGGCTATCCCAAGATGTATAGTATCATTATGAAAATGAATTTGATACTATGTTAAGATTCACAAAGTAAATGGCTATCTTTGTACAGTTGAGTAAATTCATCTTCAAAAAATTAATTTACTAAAATTATCCATATTTGTCTCAGAATAACTTTTTTAAATATTGATCAAAAATTCATCATGGGCTGGATAGGATAGTGGGTTGGGTGCTTGCTTTGCATGCGACCACTCTGGGTTTTCTCTCTGACACCACATGTGGTCCCCAGAGCTCCACCTGAAATGATCTATGAGCACAGAACTAGGAGTAAGCCTTGAGTACCTCCAGATCTGACCGAAACACCCCTCCCAATCTCCATCCCAAAATATCTTAATGGGTGAAGATTCATTATTAGTATTAATGATAGTAATGCAAATAAGACACAAGTTTACAAGATGGATTTCCTTAAGTATCTTGCCTATATGCAGCATGTTTTGGAAACTCCATCTACATTTCCATTGCTAAATGGGATCTTTTCTAGTTTATGTTGTAACTACCAGTTGTATGTTTTGCTTATTTAGTCTTATAGAAACTATACAAATAATAATAAATAAATAAATAAAATATATCTTAATTTCTATCTTTAGAATACAAGCGTTCCTATAGAAGAATTGCAGATTATATAACTCTAATGAAAATGCTATAATATATTACAATATGGTTACTTTGCACTTTTCAATAAGATAGCTGTTAACTCATTTACTCTAAATTAATGGTTATTATTCCTGGATATACACTATAAGAATCACCATATTTATATTTAATTCATCATGAATTAGAACTAGCATTTTTTAAAGATTTTTTAAAATATAAATTTTAAAAGATTCTCTGCGACTTTCATATGAGGTCAGGTTTGAGAATGAACACTGCTAAAGTTTGCATGGAAGCATAAAACATCACAAATAGCAATTCCATCCATAAAACTCAAAAGAAATTGAGGTAATCACATTTCCTGACTTAAAATTTTAGTGTAGGTCTATAGTAATCAAACAGCATTGTACATATGTTGAAGATGATACAAGATGATAG
The DNA here is from genome assembly GCA_021461705.1 of Cryptotis parvus. Lineage (NCBI taxonomy): Eukaryota > Metazoa > Chordata > Mammalia > Eulipotyphla > Soricidae > Cryptotis > Cryptotis parvus. The sequence goes on from JAJIBD010024179.1 coordinate 86,158, forward strand.
ATCAATAAGTCATCAATGAAACCCCGGTTCTAAACCCTCAGATTTATGAACAGTTAATCTCTGATAAAGGAGTTGATTACATAAAATGGATCAGCATAGCCTCTTCAGCAAACAGAGCTGAAAAACTGATAAACTACTTGTGAAAAATGAAACTGACTCCATATATCACATCAAGCATAACAGTTAGCCAAAAGTGGATGAAAAGCTAGAAATTATACTATAAATCATCAAATACATTGAGAATAATCTAGGCCTAACTCTCTGTTCTGATTATCAGAGTGGTCATTATCATTGCCTTATTCCATTGGCAAAGACAATATAAAATGTATATTTTATTTTACATACAAATTAATATATAATTAGTAAATCATACAAATACTATTTATACAAATATACAAACAAATATAAGCAAGGGGGAGATATGAATTTGAAAATTTTTAGTGTGGTGAAAGAAACTGGCAAATATTTACATGGCAAATAAAAGATATCCAACTAACAGGGAATAGATTTCATACATCATACATCATACATCTGTAAGAAAAGGACTAACATCCAAAATCTATAAAGCTCTCATGAAGCTCAGCAACACAGATATCAAGAAATGGAGAGAAAACATTAGTAAGCTATTTTTGTGATGATGAGAAGTCAGAAATATGGCCAATAAATATATGGAAAATATGCTCATTTTCATTTAGTACCAGTGAAATGGAAATCAAAACAACAATGAAGCATCAACTCACACAAGGGAGAATAATATATGTAAAACAATTTCAAAGGAGATGTGGTGGTGGAAGGTAGTAGAAAGGAACACAATCACTGTTGGAAATGTCACCTGGTCCAGTTTTTATAGCAACTAACATTGCAATCTATCAAAATCGTAGGTATGGAGCTCTTATTTCACTTGGCTACCCCACTTCCAGGCCTCTACTACCAATACACAAAAACATTAATTTGAATAGATAGATGTACACCTAATTTGCTGAAAGTCTTAGTTCAATATTCAGGATAAAGAAGAAACAACCGATGAATAAATAAAGAGGTTGTAGAGAATATACACAATGAAATTCTTTGCAGCCTCAAGAACAAAGTCAAGTTATATAGTTGGTAGCCACATGGATGGAATGGGATGGTATGATGCTGAATAAAAAAAAGCCAGAGACAGGTTAAATAATGATTTCAACTATCTGTGGCATACACAGAAACAAATCAAGGGTATATGTATATATAGCCAGTTCATCATAAATTTCAAATTCCAGAACACAGACAAGAGAGAAAGCGGTCTAGGATGCAGGGCAGAGGGGGAACAACTAGGCTGCTGGACATAGCACAGGTTCATAAGTGGGAGGTTGAGCAGACGAGTGGCGCTTACACAGGCAAGAGTATGCATCAAGGACATCATTGCCAATTGACAAGGAGTAGTGGCAGGGGTGGAAGGGAAAGAACATTGGATCAGATTAAACATAAGATGGGAGGGCACAAGGTCATGGCCACTTTCATGGCAGTGACTTATTGTAAATTTTACACCAAAACCAAGAATTTTAACATAATCACCTAAGGTATAATTGCTATCACTTAGGTAATCCTAGCACCTAAGATAAATTTAAAAACAAATGAGATAAATGATATCATTGATTTTATTTTCACAGAGAGGCATTTATTTATTTATTTAATGTTCTATTTATTCATTTATTTATTTATTTGCTTATTTATTTATTTGAGGAAAGAGGGCGGGAATCTCCAGGAATGCTTAAGACTCTGGGATCCACTCCTAATAATGCTCGTCCCAAATACACGGGTATGATGGCGCAGAGCCAGTGCTGGTGACAAGACACTGCTCAGGCACCGTTGGAGCCTTCCCTAATGGAACTCAGCACCCACGGTCATATATCCAGAGATGCTCAGGACCCATTCAACACCTAGGCTTTGTATGAGCTCCAGTTCTGTTAGTTAAACCACAGCCTGACTGTGGTTTAATTTTTAATGTTTTCTTTCCTTCTGTTACCCCCTCCCCAACCTTCTCAAAGATATTGCACAATGTGGAGATAAAAAGTGATCTAGGTACTCATCAATAATTTAAATGTGAAACATAGAAGAAAGTTCAGTACATTTAGACTTTAAGTATGCTAAAAACAAGTTTTTAAATGTTTATGATATGTTGTAAAGCATAAGGTCTCAGAGAATGCAAAGAGCACATTATGTCACTGAGGTAAAAACAAAAGACTAACTCTAAGCAATATAATAGTGCAATTTCAAATTCGGTTGATCCATATACTGTACTATGATACATTATATGTATATATACTTATATCAACTGCTTATAGAAAACCTTATTTCCTAACCTTTATCGTGAGCTTCAGAGGCAACTTTTTTTCTAATTACTCAGTTTTCCTATATGTTTGGCTAACAGGCATTTCAAACTTAATGTTTCCTTAAACACAATCCTGATTTTATCCTCTTTTTAATGTGCACTTCCCAAAGTGTTCTTATTCTACCACTCACTCAGTTATTTTGATTGTTAAAATAAATAAAGATTTTTTGTCTTTCCCCATCAAAGCACACAGACTGTCAACTGTGCTTTAAAACACTCTGGATTGGACCCATTTTCTGCAAAAACATTCCCATGCCGTATAATCAATCCAAAGTTGAAATTCTCAAAGGGAGCTTCCCAAATGCTTCCCATGCTTTCTTCCACTTATGCTTTTGTTTCATTTCTCCTCATTCAGGTAATAACTGTTAGGACATCTGCCTAAATTCATTATTTTAACTTTATTTTTAGGCTTTTCACTGGCTACCTTGGAGTGCTCTAGAGGCCCTATTCTGTCCCTTGAATACTTTTGTACCCTTACCTTGATCATCCTGCCCTTACTCTTGAGTGTGCCGCTGTTGCAAAAGGCAACTGCTACACTACAGAATAACAGTTATCAACGATCCGTTTTCTTACTGGGGTACCAATTGCCAGAGCACTGAGGTCACCCTTTTGTTGCATATAACCAAAACGATTCTCTGAGACAAACTTCTCAAATCTAAATCCTGGTTCTGTTTGATTCTGTTTTATTTTATGATTATTTTCTCGCAAGGAGAAAGTCCCAAATACAGATCTTTTCTGTGATAATCTCACTCAGCCTCCAAGAATTCAGTGACAACTTCAACCCACCTGACTCAAGATAATAAAAAAAAAAAAATTGTAAGATTCTTCAATCTTGAACCTGTCTTTCTTGTTTATATATCTCTAAAAAAAAAAGAAAATAAAACTTGCTTTCTCTCATTAGCATTTACATTGATATTTGGTCTCTCAATCTTGGATTTTAGTTTCTGTTCATGGATTTAGCTGACCTAAAATAAGCTGCATTGATTAGACTGTAAGTCTCTTTTACAACTTGAACTAAAACCAACAGAGTGGTTACCCACTAGGAGGAGATTTCAACACTAAGAAATTCTGGTAAATTGAGTAGTTCTTTTTAAAAATTGGAGGCTGTAATATTGATAATAAAACTTTCCTATAAAATTCCAAGATCAAATGTTGGGCTCTGAGCTGCTAGCCTTAGAGTCCAGCATTTTCCTGCCACAAGACCCTAAAGGCAGGACCCAGAAATGGACCCTGCCCATAAGGTTACACCAAAACATCTGTGCTTATCCGAGCTAAGGTGAGGCAGAATGTGCCTGGTCTTCTGACTCTGACCACAGGGATATGTAAATCAATGATTGTTACCTTACTAATGTTACCTTGTCTCATTTGTTGTGAAGATTTGAAGATTGTTATCTGTTACAATGGCCCAGGAGCTTGCAAATGCCCTGTGATGTGTGCGTACCCCCTCCTCCCAAATATTGTATAAAAGGTTTAAACTGTGTCCAGTAAAGGGAGTGCTGCTATCCAGAGCTCCCCACTGCATGGGTTTTTTTCGTTCTTTCTTTTTCTCTTTCTCTCTCTCTCTCTTTCTCTCTTTCTCTCTTTCTCTCTTTCTCTCTCTTTCTCTTTCTTTCTTTCTCTCTCTCTCTCTCTCTTTCTTTCTTTCTTTCTTTCTTTCTTTCTTTCTTTCTTTCTTTCTTTCTTTCTTTCTTTTCTTTCTTTCTTTCTTTCTTTCTTTCTTTCTCTCTCTTTCTTTCTTTCGTTTTTTCGCTCATTCGTTTTTTCATTTTTTCTCTTTCTCTTTCTTTCTTTCGTTTTTCGCTCATTCGCTTTTTTCATTTTTTCTCTTTCTCTTTCTCTCTTTCTCTTTTCATTCTTATGTTCTTTCGTTCTTTCGATCTTTCGTTCTTTCTTTCCTTTCTTAGCAGTAGCAGCAGCAAGGCAGAGTTTCTCCCAAATCCAACTATCTCCTTTTTCTGCAGGGATGAAGCCCGGCAAGATCTAGGCCTTCATTTGTGCGGGGCTGCTGGCCAGGGCACCCGACATCTGGAGCCTTATGTGGGGTAGCTTCATCCTAACACTGGACCAGGTAAGGCCTTAATACTTGCCCCAAACCCAATCTTCCTTTGGATTGGGATGCGTGGTTGGCAATTCCTCAACTTGGGAGCGAAGGTAAGAGGTCCCAGGCTCTGTCTCCTATGCGAATGTGGGAGTGAGTGAAAAAAGGTCTCACTGCTTCTGCGCGGGGTCTGATTGGGCTCTGCTCTGTGCTTCCGTGAAGTCCATAATGGCTAAGGTGTACTTGCCTCTGAGGGCTTCGGCTCCCAGCCAGAGGCAACTGGGCACGGGGCTTATATGTGTGGCCCAATGCCAAAGACTTCTTTAGATCCCAGAAGAGGTTCGGCAAGGAGAGCATCTGAAAGCTGCCCTCCTTCCTCTCTCTCTCCTTTTCTCCTTTCCCTTCTTTTCTCTCTTGACTGTTGTTTCAATCGTCTAAGCTCAGACCAGAAAGGCCTCTGGTCCACTTTCTTTTCTCTTCCTCTTTCTTCCACTAAGGAACCAGTTATCCCATCGGTCTGCTCATATGATGGGAGATTCAGCTCAGGTCAGCCACTGGCCTTAAAGGCCCTCAGGTAACTCTTTTTTTTTATTTTATTATTTTTCCCCAAAAAATATTATTACACCATTTTAGACATACAATTGAAAGATGCTCATGTAGAGTTTTAGTTCTACAGTGTTCCAACACCCATCCCTCCACCCAAACCCATCTCCCATCACCAATGTCCCCACCTCCCTCCCCCTCCCACACCTCAACTACTTGGCGGGTTCTGTATGTCATTTCTCTCCTCTTTATCTCTCCCTCCCGCCAAACTTTCCTGGTCTTCGTGGAATGCAGTGCATTAAAAGACATTACTGTTTCCACTATTTTAATGGACCATGCCGCAAAGCGGCCACATGACCTGGGCTCGAACTGGTTTTGCTCTGTTTATCTGGTCGTGAGGCAGTTTCCCAGCGTCTGGACAGCGAAAATGGTGGCTAGTGTGATGGGCGAGTCTCATCCGGCTGCTTCCCGGACCCCCAGAGGTGATGGGCCCACTCCCAAAACCCATCTGCCCTCCTGGGGTCCCATAGTCAGCTGGGCCCTGGGCGAGCCAAGTTCCAGCCACAAGGCCCTCAGGTATCTCTTAAAGAGCTGTGGCCTCATTTATTTTTCTTTTTTGGGTCACACCCAACAATGCTCAGGGATTTCTCCTGGCTCTGCACTCAGGAATCACTCCTGGCAGTGCTCGAGAGACCATATGGGATGCCGGGGATCAAACCCGGGCTAGCATGAGCCAGCCGCGTGCAAGGCAAACGCCCTACCGCTGGGCTATCGCTCCGGCCCTCATTCTTTTTTAATGGAAGGAAACCCCTGGGTCCCGACTGGAGACCTTTTTTCCTGGGACCCATAGGAAAACGTGGAAAGGACAGGTGAGAGGCCTCCCAGATTATCAGCCTTTCCCTCCCGCTGAGCCTCAGGGCCAAGCAAGGTGCTGCTATGGACCTTTTCCAATTAGAAAAATGAGAGGTACCTTTCTCAATAAGTGACCTCCCTGATGTAAACAGCAGTTAGAACAATTTTGGGCAGATCCACCAAAAATTTGCAGAAAAATGCTTGACCCTAAGGCTAGCATCTCAAAGCCCAATAATCAAAAGCTACAGGGAAATGACCTGATAGGTCCTACAGCTCAAAGACAACACACGATATTTCTCAAATTGATTTTCCCAGAAACTTCACTTTCATAATGAATGCTTTTTACTTACAAAAGAACATAAAGTGCATATTATAAGAACATTGATACTATAACCTATCACATAATTATTTGCAAACTCAATCCCTTTCCTGGAATATTGAAAGCATTCTCTAACTTAAATTAGTTTAGGCAAAGAAATATTTTTGCCCTCTTTTTATAATATAGAGCAAGTGTGTACTGATAGAGAGATTTTAGGTTAAATACCCATTTGATTTGTTGAGGAAAACTTTTGATTATAAATGATTGTGATGATTAATCATCGATATACCAACCAATTGGCACTTATTAATCCTCATGTTTAGAATACTGGAACAGGGCCCAGAGCAATGCTACAGCAGGAAGAGAGCTTGCGTTGCATGCAGTGAATGTGGGTTTGATCCCTTGCATCCCATCTGGGCCCGAACACCACTGTGAGTATTTACTGAGTTCAAAGCCAGGAGTAACACCTGAACATCACTGGTTGTGACCCTCCCCCAAAAAAATAGAATTCCAGAACAGCCTTCTAATCTAATATAAAACAACTTAAGTGCAGATGAAATTACAAAGTGAAATTAGAGACTGAATATAAACATATGTCCACACAATGGATGTGTGAATACACACACATCACATACACACATGCCTGAGAAGTTAGTACAAGGTAATTAAGGAGCTTACTTTATTTGTGAGTCTTGGCTCAATTCTTGGAACCATATGGCACTCTGAGTATCACAAAGTGCAGCCCCAAAGGTCCCTTAGCACCACTGCTTCTCCTTACTAATCCCTGCCACTGCAAGATTTAAGCAGCAACACATTCTCACACCCTTGGACTAAATTTCTGATTTGGTTGGTTAAGAATTACCACGTGTGGCCATTGACCATTGTAAGCAGCTAAAAGGAACTAATGCAAATGTGAGGCAGAGTCACTTCAATGCTACTGCAATTGAAAGTTACTTTCTGAGCCCCTGTTAAGAACAAAGCACTCTTGATCGACTGTCTTCTAAGGATCACTGGATGGTGAGGACCAGTCTCTCTTTTTATTGAGCTCAGCATATGATAGGCACTAAGAGGGTAGAGGCTACAGAATAGGCTCATGCTGGAGCCTTATGGATTGCTGAGTAAATGGCAGGAAACTTTAACTAGGTCTTGAAGAATGAGTGGGGATTACATGAAAAGAATTTATGACAAAAGACTTCTAGGAAAAGAACAGTTTAATCAAAAGAGTTAAAATAAGAAAGTAGAAGGCTTCCTTTGATAAGTCACTATTTAGATTACAGCAGGGGATCTAATTTGGGATCAGGTAGGAGATGAGGTACAAAAAGAAGTCCAGTAAGGATTTCAGTGTTTCCTTGAAATTGGGCTGCTTATACTTGCAAAAGGGGAATCTCTAGAAGACAGAGAAATGAGAAGTTGGCCCAGACTTGAGCAAAAGAACATTTTAAGTTGAAAGAAAACCACAATGTCCGTCAGTTATCAGACATAATAATTTATGTTGCTGACATAAAAATAAACCAATATTGAGTTATTTTTTAAAAAAAACTATAAAAATGAAAGAATATATATGTGTGAAATGAATGAATGGAAAAATAATAATAAATCTCAGAATATACTGCAATGAACAAATGAAAAACTTCAGAAATTGTTACTGTTAAAAAAGAAAGGCCATTTCTAAAAGGTTGTGCCAAAAGTACTTTAGCATCTTCTTTTTACTAGAATCGAGTCCTAGAGCTCTTCACAGAATAATCACTGAGTTGGCATGACGAGCTCCAGATGGCAAAAGTGGAGAGAGAGCAATAACTGCTGCGAGACTTTCAAGTCTGGTTTCAGGATATTTGGCACATCACTGAATGTGCTAATGTATAACTCAATGTTTAAATTGTCATTTGCTATCCTTAATGTTTAAGGCCAAAATGGGGTTCTGAAGCAGGAGATTTTAGAAGTATTCTGTGGAGTTGACAGACAAAGAGAACATTAGCCTGGCATGGATAACTTATGTATCACAAGTTACATATTTTAAGTAAATGTTCACTGGATCATTTAACTTGGCATTTATAACTTGTGTCAAAAATAGAAACTTTGTTCAGCATGCAAGGTACAAGACTTATCACCTTCTATAGAGAAACAGAGAAAAACCTTATAGGCAAGAGCAGAAATGTGCCAAACTTCTTTGACTTTGGGAAGGTTAGAGACAAGGTTGACAGAGTCAATGCATGCAACATGATTTATCGTGAGCTTCAGAAGGCCCTCAATAAAGTTCCACATGACAGCCGTCCATTGAAGACAGGAGCTAAGGAGATCCAGGGTTGAGCATGGGAGTGAATAAAGAACTAGTTTTAAAAAAACAGCTGAGGAGAAAGATGCTGCTGACAGGATGAGCTACATTGCCTTCCAGATAAGTTTGATAATGGCTAAGCTTTTTATATAATTGTGTTAGTTTGGGGAGTTGAGAGCAGCATCTCAAAATGTTTATTGTGATAGAATTGCAGAAACCAGAAAAACTAGGTGCTTAATAGCCTAGATAAGATTAATTTCAAGTTAAACTGCCCCTAGCCTGGTTATGTTTTTTACAGATTGCTGCAGTATTTGATCAGGAAGGAGGAAGAAAATAAACACTCTCAGTGAACCAGCAAGTTGACTTTTTGAACAGTAGAAATAACTTCACAACTAAGATAGAGCTAATGAACTTCAAGATAAGGTAAAGAATATAATGGACAAAGAATAGGAAGCAGGATGCCTGAACTCCTTCCACCTACGGACACTTAAGTAAACCACTTTACTTTGGGGGCAGGGGACTAATTTATAACATGTAATTGCACATGTTATTGCAAATAACATCTGAAGTTCTTTTAAGAACTGTTTTTAGTTATGCTACAATGCTGATAATTGTGATATAAAATGTTGACTATTTTGAGTGACCAGAAAAGAATGTTGAGTAGAAATGACTAGATACTTTCATTTTCACAGTTATCCAAGAGATACCCTCCACTTCAAAATCCATATGAGCTGCATAAAATAAAAATAATAATGAAAGAAATGCTGAGCATTTTCTGTAAACTAAAGTTGTTTTACTAAATTATTGAGCCATATTTTTTTGCATGTGTGCTCTCAAACAAATTAATACTGCTTGCAAGTAAAAAAAAAGGAAATGCAAGTGTCTCAAATATATTAGATACATAAAAGCTGGAGTATGCATAATCGTCTTGCTAGAGTTCTTAAATCTCTGTATATAAACTGTTTAAAAGTAAATTAAAATTATTCCTTAATGAAATACAAATCTGAAGTCACTTGAATAACTAATCATTTTATGACCCATGCAGTGAATTTTTAATGCCTACTTCTACCTGATTATTTTAGATATGTCTGTGTTGTAAATTAAAAGCTACATAAATCATTAATGTGTTGATACAGATCAGTGAACTGCTTACACTATATGTGATTCCTTAGGACATACAATGTCTGATTCACCTCCCTCCCTTTCAATTATATAGCTGCAAAGTTCTTTTCCTCTGTTATACTCTACACTATTTAATTTGGTTAGACTGCAGCTGAAGTGTTTATTACTTCCCCTAATATAAGTCGATGTTTCCACTAAAAGCAACCTCATGCTGCAAAAATATATAGATATAAAACCTCAGGTGGAGGCAGAATTTAAGAGATGAGGCATATCTTTCCTCCTGTTTTCTCAGATGAGACATAACCTTTTGCACTTAAACTGTTTGTCCTCTTTACCATCTTAAAAATTTCCTTCTCATGTCCCTAGAGATACTGAAGGAGATATGGCATTAATCTGACTTCAAATTTGCCTTGGTCCAATTGCTATAACTTCTAAGAGTCCCCTAAGCATGGCCAAATTACACAGGTTTAGAAATAGCCACTAAGCACTGATGGGAGTGGTTCAAAAAGAAAAAAAAATCTTTGCATTTGCTGTTGTATAATTACTATTGACTATAGGATTACCCTAAATTTCTCTCCATCCATCCGCCTGTCCATCTGTTAGTCCGTCCACCCATCCGTCCACCCATCCATCCGTCCACCCATCCATCCATCCATCCATCCATCCATCCATCCATCCATCCATCCATCCATCCACCCATCTATCCATCCAATAACTATACTTTGTTCAGAGGTAAACTCGAGATCTAATCTGAGTTTTCTGTATTGCTGATTAAGCATCATCTTCGATGATTAAAAATAAAGCGCAATCTAACTCAAAATAAATTTATTGGACTATATTGGTATAATATATGCTATTAGAAATTATTCACAGGCATTATGGAGAGATAAAAATGAGCAAGGCGTGGCAACTGGAGTTGGATGTGGGACAATAAAATATAGACAGATCAAAGTGCATTATATGCCAAGAATAGCATCAGGACTCTCTTATCGAGGAAGATTTGATATAGAGGCCAAAAAAATGCACCCTGATGGCCTCTAAGTGTGCGTAGTGCAACTCACAATGTGTAAGAGAAGGAAAAAAGAGAGAGAAGGAGAGAGAGAAGAGATAAAGAACCTGCCATTTAGGCAGGCTATGGGAAGGGGGAGGGAATTGGAGACATTGGTGGTGGGAAATGGGCACTGGTGGAGGGCGGGTACTTTCGAACACTATGTGACCGGAACCTCTAAACATGAACAACATTGTAATTGTATATCTCACGGTGGTGTAATAAAATGTTTAATAAAAAAAAGAAATGAGTTGATATATAAGAATTGCCAAAGATCTATGGATGTTAAAACTGATCAGGTGAAGTCAGGTAGTCAAAAAGTCAAATATAATTCAGTGCAATTATTTTAGATTTTAAAAAAGTTGAGCTGAAATGTGTCAGATATTGGAATTTTCCATTTTTCTTAATATGAAATTTTAAATGGTCATCAATTATTTTTTAACAGAGAAGTAATTTGATCAGTCATGTGTAATTGGTTAAACTGACTCTGTTATAGACTTGAAATGATAATAACATGTAGTCTTAGAAGCAAAATATCCACATCATTTTTATCCAATGCTTTTTTGGTTAGGTAGCTAATATTAGGTAGATTGTGTGTTCCATGAGCTGTTGCTACAAAAGCAATAACGTTTTGGTAAAAATATCATATTAATGGGATGTTATTCAAATGCATAGAGAAGACATTGTAAAGTGTATATATAGTTGAATAGGCTACTTACTAATGAACATTCACACCAAAAACAACGGAAACCAAGTGTCTGCATGTGAGTTTCTTAGGTTCTGTACATTTTTTATCTTTTTTTTTTTGCTTTTTTTGGGTCACACCCAGCAATGTTCAGGGGTTACTCCTGACTCTGCACTCAGGAATTAAGGCTGGCGGTGCTTAGGGGACCATATGGGATGCCAGGGATAGAACCCAGGTCGGCGTGTGAGACAAATACCCTCCCGCCGTGCTATTGCTCCAGCCCCTGGTTCTGCACTTTCTAACAAGGTAAATTCTCAGAAAATGTTTATGAAAGAAGAAAATGACTAGCAAGAAGCATGAATGGCTGACTCCTCACAGTAAACCCCCTTGACACAGAAACTAAGGCAGAAAATAAGGGACTTTTTCTAGCATCTAAGACCCAACTCTTAATATTTGAAAGAAAGTAGGATTTTGCTTTTCAGGATTCATTTATATGGTGACACAGCTTGAAATAACTAGCTAATAGCTTAAATGTGTGCCAATATCTACAGAGCTTAAGTAAAATCTAAAAGCAAACTAGTTGAAGGTAAAGAGAAATTAGAAAAGTATTCTAAGTTATTAGCATTATTGACTCTTCGTTTTAAAGTCTTCATTTTAGATTTAAGGTGTTTTATGATTTTCTCATTTCCAAGTCTCTTAAAACTCAAAATTGGATAATAATTTATGTTTATAGGATTTTTCTCTATAAAAGTCTAAACACCAACTTTAATGATGGTTTCTTATTTTGTTCTTCCACATCTGGGTGGTTATGTCCTCAATTCCATTGTATTCCAACTTTTCTTATAATAATAATAATAATAATAATAATAATAATAATAGCAATACAAATTTGCAGATCAAGTGAGGCTTCCCTGAGGATTTGTTTCTCTTATAGTGACTAAAATATTACTCATTTTAAGCATTTGATAAAGATTTGAAAATACAATATTTTACCACAATTATTAAAGCTCATTTAAAAATAAATAAAGGAGAGAAAATGACCTGACATTTAAAATTATGTTATATATGGCGAGACTTCAAAAACATATAATTTAAATCATTCCTTTGCCTTTTTTCTCAATTTTTTATATAAAGCTCAAAAATACCTCTTTGCATCTAGAAATTAGGTCCAAACCTAAGCTTGCAATGTAGTGTAATAGATTTTGGGGGTCAGGGAGGGATTTTATTGTGTTTATTTTGCTTTATATTCAGTGAAAACAGGAGAAACCACACACAAATGACAATCTTCCTCTTTAAATCCTTCTTTGCTTCTGAAGTCTTGACATGTTTCGTAAAACTTACCCCATACATGACTTTTATTTTTTGGAAAAAATTAACAGTCCATACTTTCTGAGTTGTGACCATGCAGACAAATGCTGCTTTAGATCTGTCAAAGGATGGTGGAAACCATGTTAGTAAATACATAGGCCATGTACTTGATCAAAGGCTAGACATGGACAGTATTTGATTGTCCAGAAATCCAATTAAACATTAATAATATGTAAGAAAGAAGAGACAAATTCCAGAGAGCTCTTTGAAGAGCAGGCCTAAGCTGGGCAATTTGACTAGGAATACGTGCTAGGGTGAAGTTAAATGGGTAAGACTTGTCAAACAGAGAGTAGTAGCAAAGTTCTTAGGAAGAAGAGTCCTGAGGTATGAGGAAATATGAGGAAATCTTGGTGAAGAGTGTTACATGGGCCAGGGGTGTTGGAGGCTCTGTACCCAGAGCAGATAATCTCAATAGCATCTGTGAAGTGTGTGCCTATTGATGAAAGTGGTGAGGTTGCCTTTCCCAGACCTAGTGTAGAGGTCTCAGAGGAGCCTGGTATAATTGGTGTCCTCCCTTCCTGTGGGATTTTTACTGGAACTGTTGTAATTATCTCAGCCACTACTATGGGGTAGAGAAGTAGTGACCGACTGAGACCTAAGTTTCTATGAGTACATCCAGAATCTCCATCTGTTACATGAGGATTTCTTTGTAGAATATAGTTTACAAAGAACAAAACTAGTTTTAGGGTATGGGCTCTTTCACCTTCCAAGAGGAATGGGCCAGGTTGCCCTGCAGTGAGGAAACAGAGAACAAAATATTCTAACAATAACTTTCAGTCATCTGTCTTCCTTGAAACACAAAAACAAAAAACACATGCTGTCAATTCTATTAGTTCCTTGTCATGGTGATTCCCACAAGAATCTCCTATGGACTTGTTCTCCGACACCCTCTTCAGTAAGCAGCTTCCAGGCCTTGATCTGAGAATGAAGCACAAAGTGTGGGTGTCTATGCACCCCTGACCTAGCATGCCCCAAGTGGTCTCAGCTCATTAACCACTTTGCATAAACTCTTTTCTCCTGGAGTGTTGTTACTCTTTTGACATCTCAACATCACTGGATTAAAAACACTTTTTCAAGTAAGCGTGGATTTTGGTTTCGATTGCTAAGAAGGTGAGAGCTGATTAAGAAACAAGGAAAACTGGAAGGGTTTTGGGGGCCGGGCGATAGTCCAGCAGGTAGGGTGTTTGCCTTGCAGCGGCCGGCTCATGCCGGCCAGGGTTCGATCCCCGGCATCCCATATGGTCCCCGAGCACCGCCAGGAGTAATTCCTGAGTGCAGAGCCAGGAGTAACCCCTGAGCATCGCGGGTGTGACCCAAAAAAAAAAAAAAAAAAAAAAAACCTGGAAGGGTTTTATGTAAGTAAAGGACCGAGGGTAAAGAAAGAGAATGTGCAGGTAAAGGTTTGGGAGATTTGGAACAGTCTGAGGATTTTTAAGCAGCAGAAACCTTTCAGTGGGAGCAATCAGTGCGGTTTATGTTTATGTTAGAGCTGAACTCACGGTTGGAAAACCTTCCTCTGCTGCTATATTCATCCACGTTTATGTGAGTTAGCAAAGGGTTTCCCTCACCCAGAATTTAAACATCTGTTTCTTCAGGTGCTGGTTTGAGGCTCTTTATGTTCCTGGAGCAAGCAGGTGCCCTTGGGCTCTACTTGCATGAGACAGGACGTATGGAGATGTTACTGGTGCTCGCTTGAGCAAATCGATGATGAACGGGAAGACAGTTATACAGTGATTCTTCAGGTTGGTAGGAAAGACCATTGAACTGATTACTGTGAAGAAAGGGAAGGGTTTTTTTGTTTGTTTGTTTGTTTGTAAGTTGTTACTGAGGGGTGGAGAAGGAAAAAAGACGCTATAAAGCAGCCTTTGTTGTATTGTGGTATTAAGAGAACACTGTAAAACTTAGAAGAGAGTGAATGAGAACATTTCAGATAACGTTTTCTGGAAAACTTCAGAGCTAGAGACCTTAAAATTGGTTTGCTGGCTGCAGAAAGCCTTTGTTCATTTTTTTAACTTATTCATATATATATATATATATATATATATATATATATATATATATATATATATATATGATCATTTTCAATTGTTTAATGCGGGATGTACTTGCTAGCTAAATTTATTATGAGTCAATTAACTCAATAATGAAAACCTCCTATATCATGATTTATTCTAAAATTTTTAGGAGTCTAAATTTCCTCCTACTCCTCATTGATGAAGACTGTTGCATGGGCCAAGGGTTGTTGGAGGCTCTGCTCCCAGAGCAGATAACCTCAATAGTATCTGTGAAGTATGTGCCTCACTCAGTATTACCGAGGCCCTCAGTATTACTCCAAAACTGTATTAGAAACTTAAAGGTCTTTTCATGGAGATCTGTTGCATTGAGACTGCAAGTTATATATGTATTCATTTATTCACTTATCTATCAAACATGTACATATTATTTGCTGCATGCCCCAAGTGATGAGCAGTAATGTCTTACTGAGTATATGTATACTCAACTTCTCATAATGAATGTGCACTTCAAAATTGCTGTATAAATTAAGTCATACTTAAATGAATTAAGGGAGCCTGATATTTAGGAGGAACCCTGAGGAAAAGTCTTTTGTTATAAGAAAAATCATTTTTTGTAAAGAATATAATCATATTCTTCTTATGTGCTCAGTAAGACTAGATTTCCACACGCCAGTTTTCCTAATCAGGCGTACTACCTGTATTTTATTTCCAATTTGTGGGTGTTGGGGGGTGCAGTTTAGTGACATTTCATTGGTTGCAAAGTCTTAAACTAATCATTTTTCTTTCTCAACGTTAAAAAATGTTGAATGGCCAAACACTCATCAAATATGTCAAAAATGTTTTCATTTTTTGAAAAACTACTCTAAATGTTGAAGTGGCTTGATTAGGTTAGAGTGTTCTATAACCACTTAACTTAAGGGTAACTTTTAATGACATCCTACCAAGAGCTTATAGAATTTTAAAGCAATCAGAATTTTCCTTTCAATATAGCAGGAAGAAAATTAAACCAATTTATGCAACATATAAGAACTCAAACTGTATTCTGTATTTATGTTATTAAGTTGGGAATATTTAGTAAGATTTTTTTAGCTATAAGATGATAACTTATATTTGTAAATCACTTTTTTTTCCAAAGTGTTTTAATGGGTATCTATTTTGAACTTAGTCTGGCAACAACCTATCATATAATTTAGATATATGTTCTGGAAATTAAGGTGTAAAGTTATCAAAGTCATTAAACTAGAAATTATTTTGATTTTATTTCATGCTTGAGTCTCTGTTCTATTTGCTTCAAGGAAATTGTCTAAGGGATTAGAAGTTAGAGGTCTTACTCCTGTAATAAATTATTTAAATATTTTTTCAAGCCAGGAGGCCAATTGGAATGGCTATTTTCCCATAAGATAATGCATAAAATAAATCCTTTATGGGATTAAACACATTAATACTCTCAGAATGAAAGTAGTGATACAATACTGTAATATTGTATATTGTCTTAGTGACTGCAGCCATACACCAAATGAAACGTGATAGCTCATGTATTTTGATTTTATATTCCCTAATGACTGGATAATGTGAAGCATTTCACCAAGTCCACGATCTATCTTCTTTGGTAATTTGAAGAGGCTTCTCTGAAATGCCCATAGATCTATGTAATGAATTATTTTTTCTTAATACAAAATCTATTACCTGATTCAGGAGAACCCATTTTACTGGAAAAGTTATACAATGTCAACTTTTACACTGCTTTCTAAACCATACAAAAGAGTAGGTGCTTGTACATATCCACTGGTGTTATCTATGACTTAAGCTGAAATTATTTCTACTCCTCTTTTGAAGGTATGGTGGAAACTGTGTAGAGTACCAAGAAATCTAATCACAGGATATACATTCCAGTCAGTCTCAATGGAATCTACTTCTGCTTTATAATATTTTCTTAAGTTCTTAGGTATACCATGCAGGTAAAGAGCAAAAAAACAAAAAGCAAGATAAAAAACAAGATACAAAATATCTAATACCTAGAGTTGTATTTATTACTCTTTGTTTCCTATAAACTATTAAGAAATTGACACCCTTACTAGAGTGAGAATAGCCTAGAAGACCATTACTGAATTTACCACCTTTATGATATTTGTCTTTCAGGTAAAATGGAACATTTTTCTTCTTAATTAGAGAACAATGTTCATGTTTCTATAAGTAAAGTTTTAAGCTCACACAGAATACAGTATTTCCCTGCAGCACTGTAAGTGAGGAAAGGAACGACCAACATACTTGCTATTTGATTGTACAGAAAACATCCTACCCTGTCTGGTCAATTTTGTTTTCCATTAAATAAAACCATGGGTTTTGCAGAGAACCATTCTATGAGCTCATCCTGGAATCAAAGTCATTTCCTACAATTTGGCAAATCTTGACAAGCAGAGCTTTCTGAATAAACTTTGCTTTAAAAATTGCATAGTCTATTTGAAAAATCAAATTCCCAAGAAAGGTTCTGCATTCATCCTAAGCAGCTCCAAGGCAAATAGTATGATTGGAAGCACATTCATAATTCAGCATGGTTAAATGCCAAGGGCCTAAGAGATAGCACCCTTCTAGCCAGCGTGGAATGGGCTGACATTCATGGTTGATTCAGTTCCTATAAGCAAGCTGTGTAATTGGAGTAACCAAGGGAAGTGACCCTGCTTATATGTCCTACTGGCTTCAAAGTTCATTCTATCATTCTGACATGGCCAGTTTGTAGGGTAGTTTTGAATTACAGTAAAAATGGTCACGATAATCACCAGTTTTTGAAGTATTTATTTAAATAAAATGTGGCCAAGCAGATCAGAGAACAAATATATTTGTTTATAGTAATTGTAAGCATAAATGTTACCTCTTTAGCTCTCAAAGATCTTTCTTCTTATAATTAGAGTTGCAGACTCTAAGTGGTAGAAGCAGGTATATACTTTTGATATGAAACCTGAAGTAAGGAGCATTGACGTGAGAAGTGGTAAAGCATGGAATGTCATGCAGAGGAGTATTTTATCTCAGATCTATTAAGTATAAATCCCATTTCTACTGTAGAAGAGTAAACTGTGATGAATTACCCAGAGGAATGAACTGTGACAAATCATCTAATGTCTCAGGTTACTAATCTGCAAAATGTTGATTAAAATGGTCATTCTGCCATCAGGTTGTTGTAGGGATTAAATAAAACACTGAGTGTAATAAATTAAATAAAACACAGCATGCGATTTATTTATTTCAGAGGACAGCACATAGTGAGTTTTTTGGTACATTTTTGCCTCTTCCACAAAGCATGAAGGTGATATAAGCCACACTTCAGTATTCTTCAGAAGTCTCCTGCATAAAAGAATATCATCTAATTCTTTGTTGCAGGACACTTTACATGAAGTGATGATGAGAACTGACAGCTTTGAGAGAGGTGTCCACCACAATCCCATTTAGCATCTCAGTACTTGGGAAGTGTCTGGGATATTCATGACTGATTAAAAGTCTGCTTAGAAACTGGGCAATCAACACCCATGTCTCACCAGCAACACATGACAGTTGCCCAATGTGCTTGGGTTCCACTTGATCTGCAGAGGATAAGGAATCATTCCCACCAGCCATATTTTTGGGAGATCGTAAAACTCAGACTAAGGTGGGAAATTTTTCTTTGTAGAAAAGTAAAAATCGGTTCGAGTGTCTCCTCAGTATTTTTTGCTTCAGTTCTGTACCTACTTTCATAGAAAAGATATTTAGGAAGGAGATAAATGGTTAAGTTATGTAGATTTATATGAGGAACCAGAAAAAAAGAATTGTGTGCTCAAAACTGAAGTCAGGCCTCCTTCTCAGAAAGAAGAAACAACATTCTTACCTTTTCATCTGCTGATTTAATTTAAATAGTTTTCCCAAAAGTGTTTTTGCTAGATTATTGCCAATGGGAAGAGTCACAGCTACTAATCATTTTTGATTTTTTTTTTAGCATGGGCTGTCTTCAATAATGGAACTTTTTTTTCTGATGGGACCCAACTATGCCTACAATCTAGAAGTTTGAATAGCAAAGGTTTTCCATGATATTCTGATGAATCTTGTATATCAGAGTTTTTTTTTAATTCCTTTGGGTTAATTTCTTTAGGTTAGTTAGATATCTGCTATCTACCAGGTGGTGTTTTCCCCAGTTCATGTTACCAAGTCCCTATTATTTACCTATATTCTTCAGCTTCTTTTGTCTCTTGTCTTTTGTAATCCTTTTTTTTATTTAAACAATGAGTTCTCAAACTACATAAAAGGCAATGATCCCTTCACATGGCTAGAAAATTATGATGAAACAACACAAAGACAAAATCCCAGAAAATCATGAGGATACTGGGACGATATTGGAACACAATTTATTCTAAAAACCTTTATTTTAAAACATTACACAAAGAAAATCTATATTCATATGAAAAAATCATTAAACATTTTAAAGCCTCAAGTTTTTTAGAATAAGAGTAGATATTATCAAAATTCATAACTGTACTCTATATGATTTGATTCTTAGCTAAATGTAAAACTTATTCTGCATGTGTATGTGTGTTTGTGTGTGCATTGTATGATTTCTTTCAGAAACAGAATTAAGACTTTAGGGTCTCACTTGGATGATTGAGGAAGAGAGAAGCAGGTGGATAACTGGCATGAGAAAAAGAACACATCAGGAAAGCACTTGTGAAGGAATATAAGATGGTTATGGAATGGTTGTGCATGGAAACTTTGTGTTGAAGGAAATGTGGAATGACTAGAAGGCTGGAGGTCTTTGTAGTAAGTGATGTGATATTACAGGTGGGTCTTTTTCCCAGGATCCCTAGAAAACTATTCTGCATCTGTGAATGCACTAGAACAGGGAAGGTACTTTCAAAGGACTAGGAGACATTGTTCTTGTTCATTGTTAACTAATACTTAAGATAAAAGTTCTATCTTCTGTTCCTAGACAGTATCATACTATGTATGATTTCTCCTTAGAAACTTAAGATGATACAATCTGTTGTGCATTACTAACTCAGTACTATACTCTATATGATTTGATTCTTAGCTAAATGTAAAGCATTCTGTGTGTGTGTATGAGTGTGTGTGTGTGTTTGTGTGCGTGTTTGTGTGTGCATGTGTATGCTTTCTTTCAGGAACAGTTTTCACTTGCATCTTCCTGTTTTCTGCAAATCATTGAATATGGAACTGACTCCAGTTTAAGGAACAGCTGGGATTCTGGCTCCCTAGCCTTCAGGCCACTATTGACTAGGAATCTTGCAGCACAACCAGATTAATGGGATTGGGTACAACTGTAGTAGGTTGCACTAATTAATCAATTTTATTTTACTTTATATACTTGTAGTTGAAGCGTTCACATTTAGCATGCAAATTTATGTAAATTAAAATTCAAATACATGCAAACAGATATGCAAATATGTGTCCCAAGATTTGCTAGGGGAAAAATCTGGTAGCCCTACTGTAAGTTCCTAAAATGCAGTTGGGGAAGGGAGCCGAGAACTTGAACTACTCTTGCAGCTTGATCTGCCTTTAATTTGCTAATATATGCAAAGTTGAAAATGAAAATAAAAACATGTTTTACTTCAGCTGCTCCTTATGTTATAAAATAGAAAGCTGAAAATCTACAACAATAACAGGAACAAAATCTGTGAGTCTCTATATTGAGATAAGAATTCCAAAGTTTTATTTATTCTCTAATCATCCGCCTTTAGGCAGCAAATAAGTCTAGGTGACTTACTTTTAATTGATTGTATTGAAACCATAACTAAACCCAAGGAAACTTATTTTAGAGCCTAGAACATGACTTGACAGTATTAGTTCTGAGTTACATAAAATCTGCTCAGAAATCTACAATAAAACTGAAAAAATGGAGAAAAAGTAAATCATAAAAATTACAATTTTATTAATGCATAACAAAGAAATATTTATTCAAAAGATAATTATTCCAAAAATAGCCATGCTAAAGCAAAGGAATATTGTATGAGCTTATACTTAAAAAATAAAAGCTTCCTAAAGAGAAATAGATGCCATCAGCTTATTTAAAATATATTGCAGCAGAAGAGATAAGTATCCAATACTTGGAAAGTGGCATATTACAGTTATATGCTATTAGGCCTAATCATTGGGAAAATGGTAAATGATGAGCAGTAAATAGTTGAATGTGCCCTGGCTCAGCATCTAAGGAACCGGTTTTACTGCTGGCCCTGCTACATCACTATATGACATTTGACCACAAAGCAATCTAGCTTTCAATTTTATCATTGGTAAAATAAGATAATAATAATTGCTTGACCTTCGGAAGAGGTTGTCATGTCGTTCAAATGAGAAACAGCAATCTGCTCAACAGATGTTAATTACTTTTGCAGAAGTTTATCTACGGTCATTACCAAGTCTTCCTTACTGAGAGGTCTTTAAATGCTGGTGACTTTATTATAGATGCAAGCCAATCAATTAAATATTGGAAAACCTAAATAAGAAACTTAGTGCATCAAAACTTGATTTTGGAATAGGTACAACTTGGAATTAAGTCAGTAACAAACATAGTGTCATTGAATAGTAAAAACTGACAATTTCAAAATTTGCAATAATTCTCTTTAGTACTACTAGAATACATAATATATGAATTGAATCTTTCTCCAAACTTGTCGACTCAAGTCCACGGATAGCTGATTTAGTATTGCTAGACCTCCAATTTTATACCCTGAATCAGCTTATCTGGCAACATTTAAATGCAGATTTTGGCTTTTATTAGTATCTATTTTAGGCAAAATCAAGCATAAATCACTGGTGCCAACTTGTGAGCTGATATTGGGCCTTAATTGAATGTAATAATCTAACAGGTATGATATGGCAACTATGAACTAATGTGAAATCACCAAAATTAGTATACTTGTTTTAAAGAATATCATAGTACAATGTACAAAAGAGGAAAGAGAGAGGGATAGAGACATATAAGAAAAGTTACTACCACCGAGGCAGGTTGTGGAGGTGAGGTAGAAGAATAACGAGGGACATTGGTGTTGGGAAATGAAACTGGTGGAAGGAAGGGTGTTGAAACACTGTATGACTGAAACTCAATATTGAATAGTTTTGTAATGGTCTATTACATGGAGATTCAATTAAAAAAATATCAGTCGTGAGTGATAGAAAGGCTAGAGAAGTATATACGTATATATGATATATATGGATATGTACCTATATAAATGTGATTTGTATATATGTGTCACTTCACTTGATCACTTGATCTTTCTCAATTAAAAAAAGAATAGAGTCATAGAGAGGCTAGAGAAGTATATATGTATATATAATATATATGCATATGATATGTATATATGGATATGTACCTATATACATGTGTTTTGTATATATGTGTGCATGCATATGATCAATTTATCTCTCTAAGTAATAACCCTCCCCACACAAACAAGTATGCACAGAGATTAGAAATTTCATTGCCTTAGTTTTCATTTTAATTTGGGTCACTTTTCCTTTGCAATATAATAATGTTGGTATTAAGTACTAATTTTTTTTATTTCTGCTAATATGATGTAAAAATACTTAAAAGACATTTCTTTTGAGAAAAGTCCAAATAAATTCTTTGCTTGTATCTGTTAAAAGAGACATACAGTGGGTCAAACCTGAAATTACATTTTTTTTGCCCAGAAATGAATTATATTCAGCAAAACATGATCAATCACATCGAAATGATATTAATTTAATTTCTATTGGCTTTCTGTTTGTTTAAAAATTGTTTTGTGTGGGGCTGGAGCGATAGACCAGCGGGTAAGACATTTGCCTTGCACACGGCTGACCCGGGTTAGATCCCCGGCATCCCATATGATCCCCTGAGCACCTTCAGGAGTAATTACTGAGTGAAGAGCCAGGAGTAACCCCTGAGCATCACTGGGTGTGACCCCACAAAAAAAGCAAAAAAATTCTTTTGTGTTTTGTAGTTTTACACAAGTTTAATATTTTTCCTAGAGTTTTGATTGTGAGACAATTGAGATATATTTATATTGTTGGCCCTGCTTTGCACTGCTTTAATAAACACAACCATGATCTTTGGCACTGAGGGTTTTCAAATGTGGTTCCAGGTGAGATATGCTGTAATTAGAATCCAGAATTTGAAGACTCTATGAACATCAAGCTGTAAAATATCCCATTAGTTTTTATATTGATTACATATTGAAACAGTATTTGGCTACATTTGGGTTAAATTTTATATATATTATCAAAATTAATTTCACCTCTTTATGGGCCAATGAATATATTTAAAATTCACAAGTGATTCTCCTCTGTGCAGTGAAGGTCTGTAGTATGTTCGGTGGCATCTAGACCTGCCTGCCGTTATACACTTGTCATCTGCTGATAGACATTGCCCTTATTTACTTTTGATTCTGAAACCAAGAAGTAAAAGGGCACTGGACTGAGATCTTGATCTGTGAATGACTTTTCCTCTTTCTGGCTATTATGTCTTTGAAAACACTCTATACAAATAAGTGTACTTAATAAGTACAGAGTGTTCATATAATACTTAATAAGTGTACTTAATAAGTGTGGTACTTAATCTGGTAGTATGCAAAATGTCATTACACTAGTAAGGTTCCACAATGAATGATATTACATAAAAGATGAGGATCATTTGTCTCAGAAATCTGTCATATGTGTTAATATCAGAAGGGAGAAAATGAGATTCTACTTAAAAAACATCCTTCCAAGAGTATACTACTCATTTAAATATTCAAGTTGTTAGTCATTACCCACATAAATTTGTTTTTTTTTTTAATTTGCTTATTATTTATTTTTTGACAATTACAAAAATGTCATGTTTGGGTATCAGCCATACAATGTTCCAGCCCCCATCCCTCCACCAGTGCCCACCTCCCACCACCAATGTCCCTGATACCCTCCCACCTCCCTAGCCTGCCTCCATGGCTGGTTCTCAAACTCTTTTCTCTCTTTTCTTTCTATCTCTCTCTCTCTTCCCTCTCTTACATGTTGTGGATTGTAATAGACTTTCCAACAATTATTGGCCCACTGTTCCTTTCTCAGTCTTACCTAACCAATGCTCCCACACATTTGTGGTAGTTTCCTCCACCTTTGGCAAGACCTCCTGATCCACATTTTGGCCTGATCTTGGATATTGGTATCATAATATGTATATATATATATATATATATATATATATATATATATATATATGTCATGCAAATAAATGCAGTCATTCTACATCTGCCTCTCTCCTTCTGGCTAATTTCACTCAACATGTTGATCCTCTCCATGTCCATCCATTTATAGGCAAATTTCATAACTTCATTTTTCCTTACACTGCATAGTATTCCATTGTGTAGATGTACCAAAGTTTCTTTATCCAGTCATCGATTTTTGGGCACTCTGGTTGTTTCCAGATTCTGGCTATTGTAAATAATGCTGCTATGAATATAAAAGTATGGATGGTGTTTCCAGCTTCCCAGGGTATATCCCCAGGAGTGCTATGGCTGGGTCAAATGGGAGTTCAATTTCTAGTCTTTGGAGGAATATCCATATAATTTTCCAAAAGGCTGTAGCAGTCACCATTCCCATATCCACATAAATTTGATGTTGGTCTTCTAAGAGTCATGTAGTCTCATCTTCAAAATGACCACTTACATCACCCTTCACAAATTCAAAGAAAACAAAGACTCATTTGTCTTCTGGAACAATCTTTGGCTATATCACTGTATCACTGTCTTCCCGTTCATCATCAATTTGCTCGAGGCGGGCACCAGTAATATCTCCATATGACCTGTCTCCTGCAAGTAGAGCCCAAGGGCACCTGCTTGCTCCAGGAACATAAAGAGCCTCAAACCATTCCATCAGGTCATGGGAATGAGGTCTATAATTGTTACTGGTATCCGGCATATCAAATACGACACGGGTAGCTTGCCAGGCTCTGCTGTGCGGGTAGCATACTCTTGTAGTCATCTCAAAATCCAGCATTTATTGATGAGCCGGGCGGTGATAGGCTGGTCTGCTGGGTGGAGTTCTGACGGGGGAAGTCCGGATGTGCAAAATGGAGGTCCCTTATGGAGTGAGGGGGTCGTCTGGCTTGTTGTGAGGCTCTGCTGGGGTGGCAGGCCAGGACTAGAACCTTCCATCCCTCCCGGGCGCCTCATGAGCAACTGGGCATAGTGACAGCTGGTAGCAGCTCTGCCCCCATGTCTGCCCCCATGTCATGTCTTGGCTATATACTGTACTTTATACACTTAATCTGCATTATTTTAATCAGTAGCCT
This sequence comes from Cryptotis parvus, assembly GCA_021461705.1. Lineage (NCBI taxonomy): Eukaryota > Metazoa > Chordata > Mammalia > Eulipotyphla > Soricidae > Cryptotis > Cryptotis parvus. The sequence goes on from JAJIBD010024179.1 coordinate 111,064, forward strand.
ACCATTATAATAAATAACAGCATTCCTGCATGATCTGTGAATTATTTAACATAGGATTATGGTGACAACACAAAATAGAATTGAATCAACCGTAAACTGTAAATTGTGATGTTGATACACACACACACAAACTTTACAAGGAAAATATATGTGCATTTATAACAGTTGATAGTACATTCCATTAAAGGTAAAGCACTTAAGAAACCGAAACATTTTACTATATTTTTTAACTACTCACAGTAGTTCTCCCACAGGCATCACTAAATATACTACTTCATATGCATGGTATAAAGTATTAGTAAACCAAACATTCTTAAATGTTACTGTCTATGTATCACTTTCTAGTTTTTCCATCTAGAATCACCACAGTTCCATGATAAACGCTGTTTTCAGACTAACATCAAGAATATTCAAAAAGCAATATAATATAAAACAATAGCACTATAATAAATTAAAGTGATGCACAATATAGTATTGAATTATTAATGTCCTTATACTTTTGATGAAGTAAAATAGTTTGATTTAGAGATTTAGTTACAAAAATATGATGAAATAGATGGAGAGATTCAGATTCATGAGGGTGGGAAGTTAGAGAAAGTACACATCTTAGAAAAAGATGGAGGTGAAAATCCAGTCACATGGACCCTTTCTCACTGTGGCCTTACATGGTAGAGGCTTTCTTATACAGCAGTATTTCTACAAAGTTTGGGGCACACAGCTTTAACACAATGTTTATCACTTCTTGGCAAACTATTTCACAGTGTAGTCACTTTGGACATTAGAATTTCAACATATCATTCATTTTCTTTTATACACCATCGTTTAAAATACTGTTAATAATAGAGGCAGAGTTTCATGTTTCATGTGGCCAAACATCCTCCACAAATGTTTGCTTCCCTCAACATTTCCCCAAAGCCCCCTCTTCCTTTTCCCTCCCTCCTCAAAGCCCAAGTTTCCTATTGAAAACAAGATCTCAATTTCTGTAGTCTTGGGGAATTTGTTAGCCTGATCTTTATGTTTCTCTCTCCTTCTAATGAACTACACTCTGATATTATCCAAAAATTTATATGGAGTAATATTCCTTCTCCCTACCTAAAACAGCCCTAGGAAAAAAAAGTATGGTAGGTTTCTCTTGCCCCAATTTTAAATAAACCTATAATAATCGAAACTGTGTATAAGGACAGTCTCTCAGACCAGAAGAATATAGTTGAGACTCTAAATATAGATCCTCTGTATATGGACAGTTAATGTTTGATACAAAAGAAAACAATATGAAGTGGAACAAGGAAAGAGTCTTCAACAAATGGTTCCTGGGAAACTTGTTGGTTACATGCAAAAAATGTCAATTCAGACCTATTTCTAACATCATTCTCTCGAATGTATGATAAAAAAACAACTACAGCCTATGAATACTTAAAGTATTATATATTGTCCGCATAACACATGTTGGGAAAATAACAAAATATCACAACTTTTTTGAGATGCATGATAAATTAGATAACCTGAAAAATCACCAAAAGCAACGAATTTTTTAAAGACTATAACATTTAATAGTCTGGTGGATTTTTAAATGCATTAAAACTGTGACAAAAACTAAGACAAGCTTAGCGACCATGAATCATTATTAAAACTACACTTTAGAAAAACAAGCTTGCTCAAAAATGAGTTTTGGTTGATCTTGTATCTTCCACTCAGGTGTATTGATCCTGTAAGGAAAACAAGGGGCAGAGAGATATTGGCTGAGGCCCAATGAGTGAGGCTGAATCAAAATTTGCCTGCATTCTGAAGACCATTTTGTTAAATACACAGCAAGAAAACTCTCTCGATTTAATCTTGTTGCTGGAATGAAGAGGGAACCAACTTCCATTGCATATTTGTAATACTATGTTAACCTTATTTGAATTTGTGAATCCTGGTCCAAATTTCATGTGCTTATGTCATGTAAAACTGCTCCAGTTAAGCTTCATTTTAAAAGTGGTACCATGTTAGTTTAGGTCAATCATCAAACACGTAAGTAAATCTAAGAATTCATGCATGTTCAGATAAATTTGTGGTTTTTAGAGATTTGTAGAAAGCAGTAATTCTATAAATATAGAGAGATAGAAAGAGAATCACAGACATGGGGCAGAGCTGCTACTGGCTCTCCCTGTGCCCAGCCGCTTCGGGAGGCGCCGGGAGGGATGGCAGGTTCTAGCCTGGCCCCGCCACTCCAGCAGAGTTGCACAACAAGCCAGATGACCCCCCCACTCTATGAGGGGCCTCCACTTTCCTCCGGACTTCCCCCTCGTCAGAACTCCAACTAGCAGACCAGCCTATCACAGCCTGGACATGGAGATCCACCCTGCAGCAGTTTTTTTTTCAATCCGGCCCAGGTATGCTGATCCAGAGACTCACAGACATGGGGCAGAACTGCTACTGGGTCTCCCCCTGTGCCCAGCCGCTCACGGAGGCACCCAGGAGGGATGGCAGGTTCTAGCCCTGGCCCACCACCCCAGCAGAGCCTCGCAACAAGCCAGGCGATCCCCAACTCCATGAGGGCCTCCACTTTCCACATCGGACTTCCCCCTCATCAGAACTCCAACCAGCAGACCAGCCTATCACAGCCTGGCTCATCGAGATCCACCCTGCAGCAGTGTTTTTTCAATCCGGCCCAGGTATGCTGATCTAGAGACTCACAGTATGGGGCAGAGCTGCTTCTGGCTCTCCCAGTGCCCGGCCGCTCACGAGGCACCCGGGAGGGGATGGTGGGTTCTAGACCTGGCCTCCCACCCCAGCAGAGCCTCGCAACAAGCTAGACAACCCCTCACTCCATGAGGGCCTCCATTTTGCACATCTAGACTTCCCCCTCATCAGAACTCCACCCAGCAGACCAGCCTATCACAGCCTGGCGGCCACCGTCGGTTCATCAATAAATACTGGATTTAGAGATGACTACAAGAGTATGCTACCCGCACAGCAGAGCCTGACAAACTACCGTGTCGTATTTGATATGCCAAATACCAGTAACAATTATAGACCTCATTCCCCTGACCTGATGGAATGGTTTGAGGCTCTTTATGTTCCTGGAGCAACCAGGTGCCCTTGGGCTCTACTTGCATAAGACAGGACATATGGAGATGTTACTGGTGCCCGCTGGAGCAAATCGATGATAAATGGGAAAATAGTGATACAGACAGTGATACAGTGATAGAGAGATAAACATTCAGTGGACATGAATTTCCAGCCAGAATTCTTGATAGCAGTCATTACCATTATTGTGACTATAGAAAAACATCTATACTATCTTAGCCTTATTATTTCAACCCAAAGTTCTGCCTTGAAATCAATTTTAAATGATGTTTCAGTAAAACAAAAGGTGATTCACTTAAATTTGACCCAAAAAATTCTTTCAGCTTTGTCTTTCCTCAGTAACTCTCAATGATCTCTGTAGCTATCAAGCTTTACAGGTCAGAAAGCGCAGTCTGATAGTCCAAAAGTACTGATATTCCACTCAACTGCAGCACACGATATGAAATTTTCTCAAGCAAAATGGATGATTTCATACCTTGTACACCAATCATGCATGACATACTTTCAAAAAATATTTCTTGAAAAATAAAACAAATTTTTGCTATTTATAAGATGAAAAATCAAGCAAATTAAAATGTAGTAATCAGACTATGACTATTTAGACTCAAAGTAGGTTTCATTAACAGTATAGACAAAGATTTCTTTATAGAATTGTGTTAGCCCAAGGTCAGAAAAAAATCTTAAGGGATGAAGTTATACATCTAAGTATTCATAAAATCTGAATTGATCCTTTATTTAGATTTCTAAAGAACTATATTTCTAATTTTCCTTTTCTGACAACTTACCATTAATACACTTACTTTTTTTACTTTTTTTTAGTCACACAGGGCAAAGCCCAGAGGTTGCTCCTGGCTCTGCTCTCAGAAATTACTCCTGGTGGTGATCAGGAAACCATTTGGGATGCCGAGAATGAAACCCGGGTCCACCACGTGCAAGGCAAACACCTTAACCGCTGGACTATCGCTCCAGCCTCTAATAGTCTTAATACACTTACGTTTACTTAACAGCTTCTGCCACTAAATTTTGAAGTGATGATTTAGCTTTTTCCAATTGCTTATAGAATGAAAGCTGCTTAGGATACCAGCTTTCTTGTTATACATCACTGTTCATGTGAAACACTTTAATACTGGGTATACTCATGGCAACTAAGAAAGAATACAAACAACAGAAAGTGTCAGTTCCTCTGAGTTAAGATTTCTAATTGTTCCCATTAATAATCACTTTTAAATTTACTTATAACTAAAATGAGCTGAGCTGAGCTAAAGACACAGCATGGTCGACTTAAATCCATGCATTTTGAGCATCACAGATACTGATACGCTCATCACTGACTTTCCCAAACCTACTTGCCGTCAAGATCTTGAACAATAATATTCAGAAACTCTCAATTTTATTTCTAATAGGCAGACTTTTTAAGAATTTGTGAATATCTCAAAATTCAAAAAATTTGACTTAATCAAAAGATGACAAACTTCTACCAAGACACAAATTGGGTCTTGATCATTATTTTCTAGTGTCTCATTAGAGAAAGGGTCACACTAACCGAAAACATTGTTAAGAACAGGGAGCTAAAGTATCTGTCCCCATATAGCTAATGATTCAATGTTAAACAAGGTACGGAGGTCTTTTTTCTCCTCCTATTGCAGAGGTTTCTGTGTGTGCGTGTGGTCTATTTTCATGGCATACTTGCTTAGTTCTTGCTAAATCTATATATGCATACTTCTATATTTATTAATATATTACTTTGCAGTCATAAAGTGCACACACTAATTTAACTAAATATGACATTTTAAACATTATCCTTTTTGTAAAACAGTTGCTCATAAACATCATGATGTTACTGGTTCCCTTAAATATACTTCCATGAACAAACAATCAAAAAGGAAGCAAGTAGAAACAAGGAGACAACTAAATTAGTCATTTAATGTACTGTGTAAACCCCACCTTTTGTGTAGAATTTCTTCATGTTCCCCCAGGGGAACCTCAGTCCAGAACATTGCATTCTAAGGATGTGTCTGTTCTTCATGACCAAGTCGAGATCTGCCTTTCTTTTTCTTTCACGGAGTCTGCAATTGCTAGATAATGCTTATGTTTCTTTCTTATTCAAATGTCCGTCCTCCAATGTTTCCCTGTCAGTCTTAACTGGCTACTTCAGCCACCCGATACCAAAAAGCATATAAAAATATACACTCATGCACATTGATATACACACCCTCTCGCTTCTAGGTCCACAAACACAATTTTAAGTGCGATTTTTTAAATTTCCTTTTCATCTCCAAAATACAGAAACGGAAAAAGTAGTTAAGAGATTCTGTTTACCTAACACTGATCTAGAAAACATTAGTGCTTAGACTTAAAATTAGGAAGCATTTTGTTTTTGTGAGACCAACTAACTTGTTTAATTAACTGTTCAGAGAGACCCCTTGAACACATTGGTGTGAACCTGTGCAGAAATAAATACTAGCAGAATCTCTGAAGTGTGACAGAGAATGAACTTAACTTGATATTACAGTTTTCCCTCTGTGATAACTGTGCGATTTCTCTTTTTACTTGGTTTCCTCTCTGAAAGTCAAAACAGAAAGGGAGAAAATAAAGGATATTTAAACTAGATGACCTCTAAGGTCTATTCCAATCCTAATATTCTCTGATTCAATGAGGAAATACTTTAGGTTTCCCACAGAATGGGATATACATTCTCTGAGACTCTAAATGGATCTGTAAATGGTTCTTGGAAATAGAGTCTGTATATTCTCCATTTGCCAGAGGGTAGATAGGTTTTTTACATCTTGAAAAAAAGGTTTTTTTTGGACTAAGCGGCCCTTGAAACTGGTACAACTACCATACACATAGGATTCTAAGCAGTTGGCAACTCACCTTATTTTAAGAGAAAATGATTCCTGGAGTGTTCTCTTTGTACTGAAATTCTTTTTATAAAAGTCCCTGATTTTTCAAACCTTGCCCTTTAAAGGAAGCAAAAATAAAACAATAGAACCATAGCAGCTGTTTGCTAGAGTTGCAAACTTTGGACAGCAAGGCCCTTTTCAAACACTCCTAACTCTCCGCTGATTTCCCGGTAGACTTGATCTTAATCACAAGCCTGATTTGGCACAGTAGGTCCTGGATAAAGAGCAAATCTAATGCGGTATATGAAAAGAAAAAACATCCTGTTCATCTGTGCAGCTCCAGCTTCCGGACCCCTGGACACATTGCTACACATTTCAATTCTCTCTTCCAGAATTTTGCTTTTAAACAGTAAGCTAATTCAGATGATTTGATCAGAAATTATTAATTAATAGGATCAGAAGCTCTTAGGAGAAGAGGTAAGTCTGATCCCGACCTTTAAAAAGTATATTGTCTTTGGGAGGGGAATAACCTTATTTTAATAATCAGAATGTGGGATGCTATTTGCTGTGGTAGAATAATGAATAACCATCACCCTTATGGAGATACAGGTGAGATTACCAGATTTTTTTGTTTGGGGGCCACATCTAGCATGGCTCAGGGACTTCCTCCTTGCTCTTGTTCTTTATTCAGGGTTCACTCCAGGTGGGACTTGAGGGCTGTGTGGGTGCTGGGGATAAAATCTGGGTAGGTTGCATGCCAGCAATTCCAGACTTGCCATTCTTTCTCTCCAGCTCCAAACATTATCTTTACATATAGCTTTAAGAGTTGAACTTATGCATGTAAAAAGTACAGTGATAATATTTGATACCAGCCATTCCATATATTTGCTGAAACTATTAAATAGCACATATGGAATACATTTTGAACACCATCTAAATTTAAGCACAGTTTTCTAAATAAATGAGCAGTACAGGCGACTAATATATTGTTTTTTTAAAAAGTCAAATTCTAGTAGTGTGATACTGTCAAGGGATTTACACTGGAAGTATTTTAGAGTGGGGAACATAGAGAAGACTTACTCTGGAATAACTGAAAATGAGAACAAGAACAGATGATATCTACTGAGTGCTCACCATACTTTATGTTGCTACATATTTGTGCAATGTGTGTATGTGTGTGTGTGTGTGTATAAGTGTGTGTGTATAAACAACCAGAATCAATGGTAATGGATATGAAGGTAACCTGTTTATGGGAGGTCAATGATGAATTTTGTTTGAATGAAATAGAAAATGTGTCAGGAAGCCTTGAGGAAGGTAAAGTAAGATACAAAGAGACTGAAATAAGATCAGTTTAAAGAAGTGCATTCTTGGAGTATGTGAAAATATGTAGTAGAAAAGTACATAGTACAAAAAGGATGTTTTGGCAGACATCTATGAAAGAATTAAAAATAATAAAGTCTGAGGGAAGGCAGTGTATGTAGTTTAAATTCAGAACTGGAGGATCAAAGACTGACTAAATAATTGGGCATAGACTGTATAGGTACAAAAGGAGATATTTTTTGCTTATTGCCTATTTACCTAAAATGAAATGTAACATTTGGCTATAAATATGAATGCTAAGAATAGATTTTTTTCTTTAGCACCTACCTTTGTTTTAGCATCTATCAATGAAAAATGGCACACAAGGGCCGGAGCGATAGCCCAGCGGGTAGGGCGTTTGCCCCTTGCAGCGGCTGGCCCATGCCGCCCAGGTTCGATCCCGGCATCCCATATGGTCCCGAGCACCACCAGGGAGTAATTCCTGAGTGCAGAGCCAGGAGAAACCCCTGAACATTGCTGGGTGTGACCCAAAAGCAAAAAAAAAAAAAAAAAGGCACACAAAAGATGACTGAAAGTGATCAAAAAGCAAAAAAGTCTACTAACTTCTTTCTGGGGATCTTAAGATGGTGAACAAGAGAATTATAAATATTGAAATTATCACAAGAAGAAAGCTAGTAACTTAAGACAATACATTTTACATTAACAATGACAGCTACTGCTAACATTCAGAATTTGATTATTTAGCGATTAACATGGTTTCACTTACACTGAAGACCTTAATACTCCTTTCAATGTCCAATATGCCTTTTCATAGCTTCATGTGGAAGACTGCAGAGAAGAATACCAGTGCATTCGTAAGGAGCTCAGTAACTAGGGGCTGGGGTACAGTAGATCAGCAGGCAACACTCTTGCCCTGAAAGGCCCTGACCATGTGTGATCCGCGGCAACACATAAGACCAAGCCCTGATCAGGTGTGATCCTCAGCAACATGTAACATGCCAAGAGCCCGCAAAAGGAGTTATTCCTTAGCACAGGGACAGGGATAACCTTCAGTACTGTGATGTATGTTAAGAAATAGAAGTAATAATAATAATATTACTATTTAATTAATAAGAATATTATAATGACCATTACAGAAAAGTGCCATTAATGTTATGTGTTACATAACATACATGTGTAACATAATTAGTTATTTTTCTACTTTCTTAGATGTATAGAGTTATTAGATATTAATGAGGACCAGCTAAGCTTTTCCCATATTCATATGCATTCAATCTTTTATCCCTAGTTCTGGTATTATTAAACTGTATCCACTTAATCCACAGTGTGTGCCTGGGGGGGGTTGTATATTATTTGATTCGCTTCATGCAATGCTTTTTGGATTATTCATTCTGTGAATGAAATGAAAATGAAATATTTTAAAGACCATTCATGTAACTATAAAACTCTTAAAGTTGTAGTATGGTTCTAAACATATTTCTAAAGCCTTCCCAAGTATCCACTTTCTTAGGGAGAAACCTTAAAGAAGTTTATGGTAAGTATATTACTTTTTATTGTTAAAGGTATAAGAAGGTTATACCAATATGTTGTTAGAATATACTGTAGATCTACTTTAGAAAGATCAAAAAGCTTAGTTTAATTAAGAAATGTTGTCTACACATTTTACTATAGCTAAATAGCTGGATGCACTGTACTAAAACAATTGGTCATTGGAATGGTAGGCTAAGTTATCTTTAGCAAAATTTTGACAGAACTGCATATTCCAATATTAATAACTTCTCTTCAAATATTGTACCTTATTCCTAGGAGAGAGGATAGAATCAACCATAATACACTGACTCGGATGATTAAAAAAATATATCCAGGGATTTTAAAGTAAAACAGTATTTGGTGTACTTTAATGATATAAAATAAGTATAATACAGCTATAAATATGCATTCATATAAATAAAATAGAATTTTGGAATATACATACCATAAACTATTACACAGCCCTATAGAAAACAGAATGCCAATTCATACTCTAATATGCCTAAACCTTTAAAATGTTATGCTAATTTAAATAGGCAAGGACTGGAAAGATAGAATAGATGTTAAGGCACTTACCTTGCTCACCCCAGTTCAATCCTTAGGGCCAAGTGTGGTCCCCCCCTACTGCTAGGAATAACTCATAAGCACAGAGCCAGTAGTAAACCTTGAACACTGTCACTTGTGGCCCCAAATTCAAAATATAGAAAAAATTAATAACTCCATGAAGGACCACATGTTACTTAAATGTATTACATAAAATAATCAGAATCAGGAAGCCTACACAAGTAGAAAGCAAGTTGGTTTATGATCAAGTTGAAAAAAAGTAAATATCAGAGCCAGAGCAATAGCACAGCAGGTAGAACATTTGCCTTGCATGAGGCTGATCCCGGTTCGATCCCCAGCATTCCATATGTTCTCTCATACACTGCCAGGGTAATTTCTGAGCAAAGAGCCAGGTGTAACCACCGAGCATTGCGGGTGTGACCCAAGAAGCAAAAAAAAAAAAAAAATCAGATGTAAAATTTAAAGTTTTGCTCCAAATAGAAAATATGAAGTATTCAAATATGAGAAAAATTTGAGTTATTCTAGATATTCACCTCTTAGATTTCTATCAAAATCATAATTATAGGGTTGTTCTCTTTCTTTTTGCTCGTATCCAGTTTGAGGGGCACATCTAAAGGAGCTCAGGGCTTATTTCTATCTTTGTATTTAGGGATGCCTTTTGGCGGTGCTCAAGTGCCCATATGTAATATTGCAAAACAAACAATGTTTGGTCATGCGAAGCAAGAGTCCCAGATTTCAGGAACAATTGTCATCTTTAAGAAATATTTTCTCTCTATTTTTTGCTGTGCTTTAATATTACCTGTAAATTTATAAAATTTGATGTACACCTTTTGAGAATTTAGAAACTGTAGCTGAGTGAATTTGATAACTATGACTAAAAAAGTAGTTTATGGTCTCTTTACAGAATAATTAAAACATTTCAAAATTGATACCCAAAAAGTTCTTCAAGGATAAAAAGTGCATTGAGTGATATACTTTTGCCTGAATGAATTGGATAATTAAACTATATTAAATAAACTTTGTTCAATAATATAATTAATAAAGGTATTAATTTTTAATTTATTTTGGGGAGTCTGCAGTGGTAACAGAGTTCACTTCTGAAGGTGATCAAGGGACCATATGTGAGTTCGGGTATTGAACTGGATTTGGTTGAATTGAAGGTAAGATCCTTAACTATTGTACTATCTCTTTGGCCACTGAAATACTCATTTTAAAACTAAACCTTTGCGTACAACATAGCTTTCCCAAATGGATTTAAATCAAAATTCTTAAACTAGTTTTTAAAAAAATGTTTGATACACTACTTATAAGTAATTATCATTTTTTAAAAAATGGCCATTATCCTATACTGAATGATCGCTATGTACCAGGGGACTTCACAAAGATAAGAAATCAGGGATGGTAGTTTTATTGGATGGAGAGGGAATACAAATGACGGAACCCTGAGTCACATTTCCTTGTTTCTATGGCTAAGGAAAGCTGGAAGCTGGAATGTTGGCTGCAGACTCTTGTTAATAATGATGTTCCAATGAGAGAGAGAGAATGGAAAAGATGCACGCTGATGTCTATGGTCTTTTGTCCCAGAACTTGCATCATTTATTTTCATATTCTATTTTATGCCCTTCTTTAAAAATCCATGTTTAGTCTCACAGCTTATTCTATAAAATCTTTTTTGAATTTAAATGATTGAATCATAAGAAATGTTGATGAGCGGCAGACTCTTTCTTTGTCTTTGTTTACTATTCTTTTTCAAGCACAGTACTTCCACTAGCTCCCATGTTACTAATTCCTTGTATGAAATTGTCTTCACTTCAAATTATCGGCATCTCTGCTGCCTCTCCTATATTGCTTAGCCAGAGTATACACACTTAGCGCTCTTAATCTCCTCATAAAGTAAATTTCTCAGCCCCTTAATCACCCCCCCTACTCTTCTCTGAATCCTTTCCAATATGTTGACATCTTTCTGGCACAATGGTGCCCACATATGCCTTTGGCACCGTTCCCCTTGGCCTCCCAACAGAAATGGAACTTGGCCGACATAAGAACAGAGAGTAAGACATATTTATTTGATTTAGCTTTTGATTATGTTCACTTCTTGGGATGATGGTTGATTACTAGTGATGGGGTTAGCCAGGCATTGGGATTCAGGACACGTCCGTGGTGGAAGGGAATTTATGTGTGAACAGCAATAGAATGTAGCTTGTGTTCCTCCCAGGATTAGTCTCTCTAAAGTTGATAAAATCAGGAGCTTTGGGAAATGACCATACTTTAGATTAGCATCCCAGTGATTGTTTCTATTTCCATAGTCTGAATTTCAAAATTCAACTTAATTTTCTATAATTCTCGAATTTTCAGACTACAATATATTAAGATTTCCATAGGGGCAGAAACATGTCGTGACAGAATCTTTTGGGACAGAAGCTTTACACATATACTATTAATCCATCAATTTTAAATTAGAATTCTTTATTATATATCATGACATTTATGAAATTTAACCTAATCCATTTACTCCTATGTGAAAACATTTTCTGGATACCATTCACATTGATAAATCATAACTTTGACTTTTGGGGAGACTTCATTTTGTTGGTTATTCAGTCTGTCTAAAACATTTGTGGAACTTGATTTCATAGCTAGTTAAAATGTGCTCTCTAACAATAAAACCATTCAAAGTACATCAGGAAAAGAAATATGTTAGTTAATGAGTGAGTTTCAGTATTCAGTATTTATGTATTCTAAAAGGTTCATAAAGAAATATGTTAGTTACCGAGGGGAATTTAAGTAACTATATTATTTAAGATTTAATAAGTCTTCGGACCAGAGTGATAGTAGGTGGCAGAAGTGTTTATCTTGTGGTGAATCATGGTTCAATCCTAGTCATTCCATATGGTCCTCTGGGCACTCCGCAAGGGATCATTTGCTGTTAAAAGTGAGAATAAACCTTGAGTACCACCAATTGTGGCACCAAACAAGAACAACACAAAATCTAGAAATTTTAGTTGATGCATTCAACTAATATTCATTGAGGGTCACCAATATTTGGAGTACTCTCTTAGACCCTTGAATCCAAGAATAAGACTGAATACAGGATTCTGAGTATAGAAACAAAGAAAGTATCTCAAGACATGGATGTAAGTCAAACAGGGTGTTAGAATTCTTGTCACAGAAAGAAACAGGAAGTAGTTTTATCTTGCTCATTAAATACATATCTGTCACTCCTAGGGATAATAAGACAAAGTAGCTTGTGCATCAAATATAAAACATTCTAAAGTACCTAGACCAGTGTGTAATATGCCTGCCTCTGTATAATATAGCACAGTAATCATAATTGGCATGCCAAACCCTATCTCAGAGTGTTTCACTAAGAGACCATATTGCATTCACTCAAGTAGAGGTTTATTAATCTCACCAGATGTTCAGTCTAGAATAAGAAAAGTAAGGAAAAAAGTACTTACCATTAGTGACAAATTGTGTCATATCTACCTGGAAGTGATAGAGTGCGAGGAGCAGATGGGCATGACCATGAGGAGAAAGCATGGCAAAAATATTTTGGCATCATCAGCAGAAATGAAACTGAGACTAAACTATTGGGGGGAAATAAGTGAAGAAGTCAGTTTTCCCTTTCTCTGTAAGAAACTGAATATGGATTACTAAAAATCAGATGAAGAACTAGAGAAAAAAGTATAGTGCTTGACTTTCAGGAAGTTAGTGCAAGTTAGATTTCAGGCCATGTATTATACTCTGTGTGAGAGGTCTGGAGGAGCCCTAAGTACTTCTATTGTACCCTAAGTAATCTCAAGAACCACACAGCCCATGCTGGCTCTACATCCTGAGTACTGCATTAGATAGCTGGTCAGGTTGGCCAAGAATCCCCAGAAGGAACCCTGTGTCTCTTGACCATGCCATAGTGGAGCTATTCTCAGACACAATCTGAAGAAAACCTGCGTCAAACTGCTGAGATCAAATGTTTGAACTGATTGAATGTAACCTGTGTCTTATAAACTTACCTGTAGAAAGTAAGTTTATAAGACACTGATTTATCCATCGAATAAGTAGTCCCCTTAATTAACCAGGAAGTTTGTATTTCGCTTGCTATGGATCTAGTACAAAGTTCTCCATGTTCCAAGAGTTTGGATTTTCTGTAGAATTTACAAGCTCTTGGTATTCTCATTTTCTTTGTTGTTTATTGTCTGATTTCAGACCGCTTAATGGTGTGCAAGGATTATTCTGGGGCTGTGCACGAATATCATTCCTGGCTGAGCTCAGGGACCAAATAGGGTTTCAGAGATCAAATACACTTTGCATCACCTGAGTTCAAGATATACTCAGTGCCCCTGGAGTCTCTGGGGGATTCTATTGAGAGGTCTACCAGCCAGACACTTAGTATTTTGCTACTTTCCATGAGAATGGAACCAGGATGACATAATTTCCTTTTAGTAGTTGGAAATGTCCATTCTATTTGCTGGCTTCTTAGTTTCTCTTAATGTAAAAGCAACATACTACACTAAGATATGTCATTAATAAAGACCTAGAGTAAAAAATATATATTAATCTTTTCTATAGACCTAGAAAGAAAAATATACACTAGGAAGATCAAAGATTTACAAATCTATTTGGATTAGGATTCTTATTCTTACTTAAGGGAAGTATTTCAAAGTTTAGCTTCATGAAAATTTAAGAGAATTTTATTAACTCACTTTACTGATGATTTGATTATTTGTTCCATTAATTTGTAGAGCAGCAGCATCTTCCATAAACCATGTAATATCCTCTTCAGAAAAAATTTCCATATAACAAATTACCATGAAAAACTTCCACGCCATCCACAAAGGTATATATTAACCTAGATTCCTACTGGAAATCTTAACTTGCACAAGGTAGAAGGTGATGCTTCTAAATAGTAGTAGGCTTGGTAGTAAAAGTATATTCATGTTTCATTCTACTAACTTAAAGATTGTAGTTCACAATTTGAGCAAAACTGAGATGTACTATTTTACCATATAAAGTGAGGCGAGGCATAAATGAATTCAGGTTGACTACACATGCTTGTCCCTTAATTGCTTATGTTATTTCCGCCAGTTCCTTGGCATTAGGTGATTACCTAGCAAGATTTTAAAAGAATATGAAAGGAGGCTATGGAAGTGATTCTTGATTTTAGTGCACAGATGGGTGACCTTCCATTTTTTAAAAAATAATTTATTATACAAGCGTGAGATCTTTTTGTTAAACAATTCTGGCAACTAAACATTGGTTTTTTTCCCTTAGTGTGTACTCGCGCGGTGTCATATTAAAACAAACATTTTCTTCTTTGCAGCCCCTGGCTTTTTTCCTGAAACAATTTAAGTTATCTTTGTATCTTTTAGCAGAGGCCTGAATCATCCAAAATTAACAATAGCAACAAGGAGCAAAAGCTACAAACACAACAGACTACGCTAGAGCATTCAACGAATATTAACAGACATTCTTTATTTCTGAGACCTGCATCAGGTTTTCACTAACTTCTGTCTATTTGTAATATTT
>JAJIBD010024180.1:0-27388 GCA_021461705.1 Cryptotis parvus
TTTCTAGTGAGTATAAACTTTAGTATCTTAATATACTAACGTCTTAAAAATTATTTTGTCTGGGGCGGGCGATAGCCTAGTAGGTAGGGTGTTTGCCTTGCACGCTGCCGACCTGTGCTGGCCTGGTTTCGATTCCGGCATCCCATATGGTCCCCTGAGCACCGCCAGGAGTAATTCCTGAGTGCAGAGCCAGGACTAACCCCTGAGCATTACGGGTGTGACCCAAAAGCAAAATATATATATATATATATATATATATATATATATATATATATATATATATAATTTTGTCTAATATGATTGAGAAATATTTGATTCTCTGTAATTTTCTCTTCCCTTGGAGGCAAAGGAATAAAATTTTCTTTCTGAATAAAACTTTATGTGACTTTTCATTCTCCCTTAAAAATGATTTATTTTCTTTCTCAAGAAACAATGAACAATTTACCTTGCATCTAAACCTATCCATCACTGTTTTATTGTTTTTTTGGATTCCACAGTAAATACATTTTTAAATACTTGCCATTATACTTATCTAAGTCAAATAAATTAAGTCTCTTCAGCATAATTCTGGCCAAGAACACCCAATTAGTACTTACTCTTTTGATAGTTATAAGGTGAAAGAGAACATATAACAGAGGGTACTTTAATTATAATAACCACATCCTCTAGGGTTAAGTTGTCATAAAAGGAACTTATTGTCCATTCAAAATTCAACCTTTTTACTAATGAGGTCTCATTGATGGTATAAAAATGCCTATGTTATAAATACATTTTATTAAGCATAGAAATTAAATTAAATGTAGTCATTAATGTCATTAAGTATAAAGATATTTTTTCTAATAAATTTGTATGGATCTGGGACACAAGCTGCAAGAGTTTCAGATAAATGGAAGTAAAGAGAAACATCCATTTCAGACCTTAAAATTGAATGATAATTTTTTCTTGTAAGTGATGTGATGATCAACAAATCATGTATTTGCTTTAAAGCAGGTCTTAGACTCTGTATTTGGTTAAATGATTGGGACACAAAAAGCAGAGCCTATTATAAAAAAAAAGCTCCGAGATTTTAGAGACGAGTTCAAGGTCTCTGGTTTGTGGTAGCAACTCTAGCATCAAGCACATTATTTAACACAAAGCAGTTACTCACCACATGCAATTGTCTAACACAAAGCAGTTACTCAAAACAGTTACTCATCACATAGAAAGACTTGAAGTCTTCTACACTGGGAGCACTCAAAAATTGGTCTTGGGAAACTGACCTTTGGTAAAGGGAAGAGACAGCCAATGACTTTAAGTGTTCAATGCATAACAATTTGGAAAAGACATTTTTGTCTGGGATGACTTTGCGAGGTGGGTGAGCTGAGTATCTGCTCTGCTGATGCCCCTTCAGCCACACCCCACCTCTGCATCTACTCTAAGAGCTCAACTCCACCACTTCAGTAATAGCCCAGAACATAGGCCCTATGGTCTCTGGACTGTGCAGACACACGTGCTGCTGCATGACACTCATAATTTTTTTCTCAATACTGACATTTTAGTGGGAGCACACCGATTACATGGGACAAAGGAACAGGAAACCAAATAAACCCAACAGACAAAAACAATAACACAGAAGGCCCAGCTAGCAACAACTCATAAGTAAACTCTCAGGCAAGGACTTAACCCTGTGATAAGATACAATACTTTTCACATAAAAATTAATTTTTTAATACTTACCAATTTTAATATTGAAGCTATGTTATCTAATCCAAGTTGTAACCAATTATATCAACAGTGTGGTTTTGTTTATGTTAAAATAAAAATTTTAAAAGAAGAAAAGTTATTGATGTAGAAAACTTTAAAATTAGCTGGGGGAAATAAATGTAATAAATATATACATAATTTTTAGATCATTCAAAATATAAATTTATAGCTTATTACAGTGTATATGTTTAATAAACAATATTTATGATAATGTGTATTTTACCAATATTTAAAATGTAGACATATGTTTGACACATGTATTTATTCAATTATGGATTATAGATTTCTATGTATAGAATATTTAATTTTTCATCAAAATTCTTTGTAGCCCTCAGTCTTCAGACTTCTGTACTCTAGCCATAGTTAAGATTGTATTTCATCTCATCAAACCAACATTAATGAGTAGATATGATGAAAAATGAAGTTCTGATATACATGGTAAATAAAATGACTCATTTATCACAATTTACATTTGTCTAGAAAGCTCTTCATAACATGTTTTTTTCCTTCTGGCATACCACTGATTTTCATTTTAGACTTAATATTCACATGTTCCACAAAGGCTTTGCTCACTTTAATGAAACACTGTCCTGCCAGATTTGCTCCTTTTAAAAAGTATCTGGGACCCATCCAGACTTGGTGAGCCCAGCAAGGTTCTGTGGAAAACTGATACTTGAAAATGTAGCCATCCTAAGATGGCTACAAATAAGCAAGGTGATGGCTTTTGAAAGACAGTGCTATAAAGTTTTGAGGAGAAAGAGATTGTGTGTGTGTGTGTGTGTGTGTGTGTGTGTGTATTTTCATGGCTGCAACTGCTTAGGTTAGATTGTAAGAAGCCTTGGGCTTTTATTCCATTATTCAAAAAAACTAGTCACAAGACTATTCAGCTCAAGGAGGAACCACATATGAAGGAGAAAAGTGAGAGAGACCTAAATCACTGGACCATTTTCAGAGATTTGTGACCAGAATTTTGTCAACTGTAATTGAGAATATTGCACCAAATGGTCTGACAGTTATATTACATGTTCCATAAACTCTTTGTTTAAATTGTTCGGGTATTTTAAGTCTTTTTTATTCCTATTTTTATTTGATTTTCTATAGATGATCTATGCTTTTTCACTCTGAAATAAAATATCCAGTTCAGCACTTTTAATTTATGAAGGACAAGACAGACAATAAAGATACTAGGTTTGGTGGGATATAAAATCAGTGTTGCAAATTCTCAACTCTGCACTAGAACACAAAACAAACTGAAGACTTCTTTTTAGGTGAATGAGTAATCTATATTCCAATAATACTTTATTGCAAACATATGGAGAGCTAGAGTTAGCTTAGATTTTCTGCCTCCCAAATAGGTTATCATGTACATTAACCACTCAATCAAGACATATGTTTCTGTCTATTACAGGACAAATGAAAGATAACTAAGAAAACATGGACAACAAAATATTATTTAGAGGCAATATGCCCTTTTAAATTATGACTTTTATACAGCATCACAGATAGTGCAATGATTAGGAATCTTGTCTCACACGTGACTGACCTAATTCTATCCCTGAACCATGTTCTATCACATGTGGTTCCCTGAGCACCACTAGGAATGATCACTGAACAAAGGACTGGGAGTAAGTATTGAGCACTGCCCGATACGGCCAAAAACATTATTTTTAAAAGAAAAAATATGACTTTTATATAAAAATACGAATAGGTATAGACACACAGTCAGATGCACTACTGGAAATAGGTCTTTTGCACTAAGCAACACAGCAAATAAGTGGATGATGATGACATTATTTCATATTCACAATTCCTTCCAGTATTTCTGTTTCTAATTATCTTTCACAAGATTTGAAGATCCAGCAACGGATTATCTGAAAGTGAGATGATTGCGATTGTTTCCAGCTACCAGAGAGAATGGAAAATGCCTTCTGACAAAGGTTATTTTATTACCTCTTTTCCCCTTTGGAATGGAAGCTCAACACACTATATATTCATTTTAATAAAACATGATTTTGTTTCATGAGGTGCCTGGGAGGCATGGCGGGTTCTAGTCCTGGCCTGCCACCCCAGCAGAGCCTCACAACAAGCCAGACGACCCCCTACTCCATGGGGGCCGCCATTTCCACACCGGACTTCCCTCTCATCCCAACCCACCCGCGACCATCCCGCCTGGATCATTACACCCACCGCAGCAGTTTTCAATCCTGCAGGTATGCTGAACCAGACTCTCACATGGGGCGAGCTGCTACTTGCTCTCCTTGCCCAGCTGCTCATGAGGTGCCCGGGGCAGGGCGGGTTCTACCTGGCTGCCACCCAGCGAGCCTCACAACAAGCCAGATAACCTCCCCTCTCCATGGGGGCTGCCATTTTCCACATCCGGGCTTCCCTTTTGTCCCAACTCCACCCAGCAGACCAGACTATCACAGCCCAGCTCGCACGGCCGCTATAAATGCTTTATTTAGAGGTGACTACAAGTGTATGCCACCCACACGGCAAGCCTGGCAAGCTGCTCTTGTCGTATTTGATATGCCAAATACCAGTAACATTTATATTAGGTCATCCCCATGACCTAATATAATGGATTGAGGCTCTTTACGTTCCTGGAGCAAGCAGATGCCTTTGGGTTCTACTAGCATGAGACAGGACATATGGAGATATTACTGGTGCCCGCTCTAGCAAATAGATGATGAACGGGAAGATAGTGATATGTTGCAGAACACCTAAAAACCTAGGCCTCTGCATCTGCCCTGGATTGCCTCCTGCAGGTCACTTCATAGATAGGGGGTAGTCTGAATGTGGCAGCCTTATCTGACCATGTGTTCTGTACTGGCTGGTATAAATATTCTCTCATGCTACCACAAGCATCATGGGACTAGCTAGATCTTACCAGCATATTTGCCTGGCCACGTTGGATCTCTAAGTAATTAGACCAGAGAGAAATGCTGTTTGCCTCCAAGCAAGCAAGCATGGCTCCCTGATAACTCAAAGGCAACTAAAATACAAAACTACCGTGAAGTAGACGAGACCCTTGTGAAGGCTTGGAGAAATATTTAACTGGCATTAGTATTAGTCTTTGGTACAGAGACATGCCATCTCAGAAACCCCCTTCTCTACCCTATAAAGGCAATTCCAGGCAGATCTTGGCTCAAGACATTAGGTGAGGTGCTGGGAGAAATTACCTGAGGGCATTTGATCCTTCCTGCCACGGGAAGTTACATTTAGCTTATAGCTTCTCCCAGCTCTGCTAGGAGGCTTTGAATTAGCTCTGGGTCCTTGTAAACAGCCTGATGGCCTCCTGAAGTTGCTACATTTCTATAGAGCTATTTTCCTGTTTTCATATTTAGATAGCCCAGCCCAGACAATACATTATGTGGGCTGGCAATGCTGGGAGTTTGGGCAGATTTTCTAGCTATAAAATAAGCTAAATCTACGAAAAAAGAAGCCTCTCTCTTTTTTTTGCCATTTCGGCTTCCTTTGGTGTTTTGCTTCTCCGTCCTCTCCATTCTCTGTTGGGCCTCAACACGTGTTGGCAGCCATCTTGGCCTACACCTGGCTGGGACCTAGATGGGAACCCAGAGTCCGGAGGTTTTCCCTGCTCTTGGATTGTATATTGGAACCTGTGATAGTAAAGCCCTTTTAAAACTGCATCGGATTCCTGAGTCTTCATCCATTCCCCGCCGGCTCGGAGGTAGAAGGGAACTTCGCTTCCCGGCACTGTCGGGGACCCTGGCAGCGCTCCCCAACAGTGATAGAAGATGGATAGTGATGATTTTGTTTTCTTCAGGTTCTAATCTTGAAATTGGTTCACATTCCAGGCCAGCAGGAAAATAGATCAAACATATCAACAACACTAGGTCAGTGGGAAACTTTTCCAGTTGTGGTTCTTTGAAGCTTGAGGACCTCCAGAGTGTTTAGGGTTTTATCTGTTCATGATTTTGTTACAGGTCTCAGTGATTTTCTAAGGACCTTTGTCAGATCACAAGTATGTTGTGGTTTAGGGTGCATAAAGTAGTGCACATTGTTATTTAAGAGATCATCCAATAACCTAGCATACCTAATTCTTTGGGGAATATGTTCAGTGTATTAAACCTCCTCAATGCAGAGATAAAAGAATATGTCATTGGATTCTGGAAAACTTGAACTGGCTATCTTTTTTCAGTCTTTGTTGCTGTGTGTATAATGGAATTCCCTTGACCTCTTGAATATTCATCTCTGTCTATCTCACGAGATTCCATGTATAGGAATTCTAGATACTTTCCGATATAGGAAAAAATACAAAACTATGAAATAATTCTTCAAAAGTTAAAGAAAATAAGGCACAAGGCTTAAATTCATGTAGACTTTGGGTAATGATGGGAATTGATGAACTGGAAAACTCATGTTCAGTCCTGGGAAAAGAGAAGCAGCCACTTCTCATTCAGCCAAATTTACTTACAGAAATGCAAGCTCAGTGATAACAGTTTTTCTGAGTACACAAACTATATCTGACACCAGAGCAATAGCAAAGTGAGAAGAATGCTTGCCTACATGTGCCAGGTTTAATCTCTGGTACCACATATGATCTCCTGAACCTTACCAGGAATAACCCCAGAGTTCAGAGACAGGAAGAAGACATAAGCACAATTGAGTTCCAAAGACCAAATAGAAAAAGAAACTATCTTCCAAGTGTATTATAAACCATTCAATTACTGAAATAAATATTTTCAAAAGCACCTACTGTGTTAAATATCACATGATCATGTCAAATATTACATGATCATAAACCAAACTTAAGTCAGAGGCCATAAATTTCTGACCTCCGTTGGAAACTGTGACAAAAAAACTTTCTCATCACATTTTATGGTATTGTTTGTTTTTTATTGCTACACTAGTAAAATGAGTGGAATATGGTAGTTGATCAGTGTTTTTTTTTTTGTTTTGTTTTATTTTACAATAAATATGGTTTGGCAAATTAGGAACACTATTTCTAACTAGACTCAAAGGAAACACAATTTTAATGTTAACTTTTGTGTGTGTGTGTATGTGTGTAAGGTTTTGGAGTTACATTTCAGCAATGCTCAGGGCTTACTCCTGGCTCTGCACTTAGTTACTCCTGTCTATGCTTGGGGACCATATGGATACCGGGGATCAAACCCAGGCTGGATATGTGCAAAACAAATGCTGTGCTACTTCTCTAGCCCTATGCTATAGCAGTAGCACAGCATTGCTACTGCCACATGAGTAGAAATGCTCACTGCTCTAGCCCCTAATGTTATCTTTTATGTCCCTGAGATGACCCAATTCCAATGACCAGAAAATAATATTTGATCTATCTGGTTTTCTCTTGCAAACAGAGCATCAGTACTTATTTTCCCATTCAGCTTGTCATTTGTCAACTCACTCTAGTGATGCCGGTGTCAATGTTATATTTTGTACTTAATCTAAGCCATTGTCCACTATGAAGAGAAATCATACCTCCAACCCATTTTACATAGGTCACTGAACAACCATCATCTAGTAATGACTCATCACTGACCTCATCAAGAAGGATCTGAACCAGTGAACCACAGGTGAAAGGTTTTCTATCCCATTAGCCTGCAAACATTTCATTCCTCTTGGAGAGAAGAGTGTTTGTCACCTCAGATCAGCCATAATACATACCTGGAACCACAGACACACACACACACATATATTCACACATGTATATATGTATATATATATATATATATACAAAATTAAAAAATATGTAAGCAAAAAATATGTATAAGCATACATAGGTAAAATATATTCCTTATATATAAAATATTTTATATATTATATGTAATATATGAAACACTGCTTATATAATATAAAATGAAATTCTTGTCTCTATATAAGCAAAAATAAAATTATAAGAACTCCCTTTTCTGAAATATGTGGAAGACTCTCCAGTTGCATTATATAAAGGACAGACCAAACTTGGAACAGGACACCAATGGTCTCATCTTTATGTCTATGATAAGCCACATAAACAAAAAATTGTTTGATTACCTTGAATTATAAGTATGTATTGTACAATAAATATTAGGAAGATATAGGGGAAATCAAATGTTAAAATGCATGCCAACACCATCCTGTCCATTAGCAGGGGTCTCCCTGTTGCTGTCTGCCTAAATGTTTCTATGGACCGCTCTGCCTGAGTAACAGCAGAGACTGATTATACAGGAGCAGAGCATTCATCTTTGTTCCATTTGTCTGTACTATCCTAAAGTTGTTTCCTTTTCCTTTTTAGTTCCATCTTACTGATGCTTCCCCACATCAAGAGAGTCTTTCAGATGGTGCTTTTATCTGCAAATACTTTAAGAAATCAGAAATATTTTTTTTTCAAGTGACAATTTTAGAAACACATTCACTAGGAGGTGTTCAGACCATTATTGAACACTCCTATGATTTGGAGGCATCCCCTGCCCTCCTGGGAACTATGGGCTATTTTTAGAGAACATAATTTTTTGGAGGGAAAAACTTTTTATCCCGCCACTTTAAAAAGCACTCCAGTTTGTTGCCCTTGAGGATAATTCCTTCCTAACCAACTTGTCCCAGGTTTTAGCTCTGAGTGAGGCAATTGCATTGTGTTGTCTCTTTATCTATTTGGAATTATCTTCCACTTCAATTTATTTGAACGTATTTAAGCAGTAAAAATAAAAACTTTCCTATGTAAGTTTAACCGAATGACTCCGACTCCTTTGCTCTCTTCTGATTATAATTTAAGCATTTTTCCTAGCTAGAATGTTTAGAAGGTGATAATTCACTTGAAGGCTGGAAAAACTGGGATCATTAAAGGAGAAAATACTTAACATTATTTTTAATGTCATGTATCTGTTCTTTGTGTATGTAGAACTCTAGCAGGGTACTTTGAGGTTTTGCAACTTTTCTGTTTGGCTGTGTGGCTAAGATTTCAATTTATCTATTTTTTTCTTCAAGGACTAGTTACCGAGCTTATGCTATTTTCCAGGTGTTGTTCTAAGTATTGGTGACAAAATGCAGTAAGATAAGATTATTTCCTCTCACTCTCACCTCTAAACCAGTCTAGATATAAGAAAACAAAAGGAAAGAATGCCAAGAAGCAGAGAAAGCATGGATTTAGGTTAGGAAAACAAAGAAGACATGATGAAGAATATAGAATGAAAGAAATGTGTAGAGATAGGAGAAAAGCGTTAAGAAAAGATGTTGTTCCTTTTGGCTTCATCCTGATTTTCTCTGGTAGTCTGTTCGTTGATTGTGAGTGTTTTTTCCATCTTCTGTTGTTGTCTACAGAATCTCTGAACCTCATCTTCGAGATCACTAATTCTTTCTTCAGTAGCTGTTACTCTGCTTTGGAGGCCTTCCACTGTGTTTATCAGTTCACTTACCTCATTTTTAATATCTGTCATTTATGCTTGTACTTTGGTCTGAAATTTACTCAGTTCTGCTTTCATGTCCTCTTGTATTTTATTGACTTTGTATACCGTTGTTTCTTTGAGTTCCTTGTTCATCTTTAACAGTTTCTTCTGAAATTCCTATTCAGAGGGTATTTTTAGCTCATCGTTATTGCTTGACACATCTGTATTAATGACTTCAATCATTGAGCTTGAAGGAATTCTGTGTTGCTTTACCATAATGTCTATACTGTTCCTTAAACTCATTTCTTTTTAATCTTTATTGTGCTTTAATAAGAACTCAAAATCTATTTTATTTGGTGTACAAATAGTTCATAACTTGATATTTTTGTTTTTTTCTGTGTTAAAAATAGAGAAACTGATGAGATAAGAAATTGAATAAATTTTATTTTTAAAATAAAAAAGGAAAAAATGAAGGTGAAAGTCCGGCAAAAAGAAGTGGTAACAGAAGGAAAATATAAAATATGAAATTTGTAGCATGGTAAGTTATAGATTGCTATTCTCTCATGTGTAGCTGTAATTTTCCATATTTTTTATAACTTGACAAACTTGCTAATAAGACTTCCAGTTTCACTGATGTCAGCAAAAAAAAATTAATCTTCTCATTGTAAGGTTATCTGTCTCTTCCAGTTTAAATCACAGGCTCTTTTCAGATTAATTTTGTCTATTCATGACTTTCCCTTTCTTGTATTCTCTTTTCTCTTTCCCCAGAGTGTTATCTGGACCCAGTAGGAAGCTTAGATGACGCTGTGGAGCAGACTTCTAATCTGAATCTCTGTCCCCTGGCCCCTGCTGCCTCTCTGTTGATAAGTGGCCTCTTGTATCTTCACATCTGCTTCAGCCTTGACATGTTTTTTGGATGACTGGACAACATCTCCTCAACCATGTCCACATCCTAGTCTTCAGAACCTGTGACTTTGTCACCTTAAAAGAAAAGGCAATTAAAGTCCAGAAAGAATGAAGGTTCTGGGTGTGGGCTTGGGTGGGGGGAATTCCCTGCATTATTTGGGAGGGCTTGAGATGATGGGATACTCAAAGCAGAGGAAAGACACAGGAGAGGAATAGGAGGAAGGAACATGCTGAGTATTTGCTGCCTGGGCTGGCTCTGACTACGAAGAAATGGGCTACCAAGAATGAAGGGGGAAAGGCACAAATCGGGAGACTTCTTGAAGTGGAAAAGAAGCTTTTCCCTCAGGAGCAAAGTCCAGTCCCATCCTCACCTTGAGGTGACCCAGGGTCACTATCATCACTTTTATATTCATTGGGGCTGAGAGGGAATCTTGGAACTTTAAGAATATTCTAGGCACGCCACAGGAAACAAGGAGAGAAACCACAGCCGCTCTTTTTGTCTAAACAAGCCACCATACACTTTCGACTTCCCTGACATTCTTCCATAGGAATACAGAAAATTTCACAGTGATTGTCCCCTGTAAAAGGGGGCAGAGGGTCCCCTCATTTCAGGCTCTTTCTTGAAGTAAGGCTTTGGATATGGCTACAGATTTAGCAATACTGTTTCAGATTCAGAGGAACATTGCACCCTCTTACTGTCCTGGCCAAGCCAAGAAACAGGGTGTTTCTTTCATGGAGAAAACCTGCCTGGACATATGTTATCCACCTTGCTTTTCTCTGATTCATGCTAAGACTATGATCTTAATAATTCAGCCAACAGCCCTTGAAGCTTAAAGGAAATATTTTGAAATATGAGACTTCTGCTGCTGCCCAGTGTCTGTTTCACTCCCAGCAAAAAACTTTTTCCTGCACAGTGTAGCTTCTTGTGTGCATGTTAAGAGCTTGTTTTGAAAATAACGTACTGTCTTTCTCATCTTGGTGTTCTGGTTCCTCCAAAGCTCAACGGCTTCCATTTCAGTGGGTGGTAGTGGAGCCATTGTGAGGCTAAGACTAAAACTCACAGAATCATGTTTCAGAACCTCCCGGTGTAAGACGTGCGGGCTGGCTCCTTAAGATCATGTTATTTAAGAAAAGGAAGAGAAAGAAGATGGAGAACAATGAGGAAGGAAAAGACAAAAGCGAGAGGAAGGGTAGAAACTGGAGATGAGACATCTACAATTGATTCCTTGTGGAGTAAGTGAACAAGCAAAAATGATTTCTTTTTGATGTTGTTTTGCAGAACTGCTCAGCTCCACAGCACTCTGATAACAAGGCAGATCTCAGCCTTCTTCCAGGGTCTCCTCCTACTGCCAAGAAAACCATTCCAGTCTCCTGCAAGCGGGCAAAGGCTGGCACCTCTGCGTGGCCAACCCTCAGCTTATGGTGGCTCCGCTGGACTCTGCTCAGAAACGGTTTCCTTGTCGTCCTTATCACTCATGTCTCCCATCCAGAAACTGGGACTTCATTCAAGAGTGTTTAAAATAAGTCCCACAGCAATCCCTGGGACTGCATTTCTTTTCACTACACATTTGCATTTTGGAACTGAATTTGCATTAAAATTAGCCAGTTTCACACTGCCCTTCCTTCTGGCCACAGAAGGTGGGATCTGCATTTTCAGTCTGCTCCTATTTCCTTACAGTTACCTCTACAGGACCAGGTGGGAGGATGGGCCCATAAAAGCCACCAATCCATTCCAGCTGAATAACTCTCCAGAGTTAATAGGTCAAAGTGATTAACTGAGCCCTTCAATTTTACATTGTTTTTATTTTTTTCTGAGACACAATCAGAAAAAAAAAACTGACAGATACTATCACATTCTCCTTTCTTTTTCTCCTTCCAGTCAATCAGAAGTAATTCTGCACACACCTTTTACCATAACACACACACACAGTACGTGCATGCACACACACAAACTCACACACACACACACACACACACACACACTCACACCACTTTCCTCTCTCCCTGTCCCCTTCTTATTCTCTCTGTTTTCTGTGCACTCTATCAGTATATCCCTGACACTGCCTTTCTCCTGTTTCTGTCTCTATTTCTTTGTCTCTCCCTCTACTAGCTCTGATTCTCTCCCCTCACCCTCGGTCTGTCTCTTCATCTCAGCTTCTGTATCTCTCAACCTCACTCTCCACGTCCACAGCCTGCACAACAGCCTGCCTTTCTCTCACAGCTTCATTTTTGCTCTGTGATGAAGACACATTCATGTTCATTAATCCTCACTTATATAAAGCTACTCTCACCCTGTTAGCATCCCGCCTGTTCTTTTTTTCTCTTGATGAGTTACATAAGGAAATTAGCTACCCCCACTCCTTTCCTGCCTCTATTTTTTTTCAATAAAAAATTATTGAAACACCGTAAATTACAAAGCTATTATTCACAGTTGAGCTTTGGACACACAGCGTTCCAGCCCTGGATTCCACCCGCCAGTGTCAACATTGCCCACCATGCTCCAGGTCCCTTTGTCCGTAAACCCCTCCTCTGGGTCCTCTCTCACTTTCAATGTCTCCTCCCTTGTTTCTTTTTCATTTGACCCTGCTGCCTGTCTCAGACTGACTGTGAGCAAGGAAGCATGGCCAGCAATAGTGCAGGTATACATGCAAATGGTAGGAAGTGGGGCAGGTACTATGACAAGTGCAACCAAGTAGTCTGGACTTTATTCTGAGGATTTGGGGACTTGGTAAACTAGACTTAAACTGAGGAGGAATCAATCAGACTTAAGTTTTATAAAATCAGCATGTCAGTTGGAAGGCTTGAATTTTGAGTGGAGATGAGAGAGAGAGAGAGAGAGAGAGAGAGAGAGAGATGCAGGTGGGAATCAGGCTGATATAGACCCAACTCAAGTATTACTGGCATAGAGGCACAGACATAGAGATATGGCTAGACTGGGGATGACGCTGGAGAAGGTGATCACATCTGTGATACTGACAAAGCCAAACACATACCCGAGGGCAGATAAAAAGTATCTAATTTTAACTGAAAGAAAACTGACTCAACTGCTAAGGGCTCCAAGAACTTAAAGTAGGTTAGCTTCCTAGGATAATGGTTGGCAAGGTTGAAAATGAGATATGTGTATTTGATGAACTTGCAAATGAGAAAAGACAGTGATGGATTATGAACTCAGATTTTCAATCTGACTGTGAATATTTTTGTTTCTTTTTTCCCTCACACCTAACCAAATCTATTTACTATAACTGTAACTGAAAGGGATTTTACCAGAGTGTTAATGGGAATTGTTTCCCTAATAATTCTGGGACATTCTTAGATCTCGTTCCTCAACATCAGCTCAATAAACAACAATTTCATGAACTAGAAGGCCATAGATGCATGAAAACTGAAGGTCATGTTATTTAAAGAACATTCCATAAAAATAAGGTTGACATGAAATTTATCATTAAGCTAATAAGTGAACATATTTTTTGTTTCTTTTCCTATGCTTAGCTTTTTGGCATATTTTAGTAGAAAAATAGGATTCAGAACACTAAGCAATAATAATAATAATTATAATAAGTGCTACTAAATAAAAATAAATAATAATAAATGTTACTAAATAATAAGGTAGGAACATCCTAACTGCCTTCTGACTGAACAATCACTGTGATTTTGCATCTTTACTGCTGTATTTCTTATCCAGGATAGACCTTTGGATTAGGAGTTCTAGAACTTTCAGACCTCCATATTTTTCAGTTTTGCTCTATATGAATAGAAACAGGAGATATTGAGTCATGTTTGTGCAATAGAGGTAGGAAGACTGAGTATACTTCAAAGATAGCAGTCTGTGAGGTGGCAGAGAACGTCATCTAGGTCTCTGGTCGGAACCAATCTGAAGGTTTGTTTGAAAAAGAAATAAATGGACTCAGAAATGGGTCGATCTAAATTTTCTGCCTGATATCCCCAAAAAGTGAAGAGAGTGTTGGTGTTTATCAGAACTTCCTCATGGTAGTCAGACATTACAATATTAATATTTTGAGTATCAATATATGTGAACTTAACAGCATTTTGACTTTCATAATGGATATCATTCATTTCCTTTTAACAATCTTTCTGGATTCCTTTCACCTAGAACAAGGTTTGGTTTAATGTATGCCAGATGAATAGACGGGAGAGGTAGAAATGAGACTTGGAATAGTAAGACTATTTGGGCTCTTGTTTAAGGCAAGAACCCTGAGTTTTAAGGAATGTATGAGGAGGTCCTTTTGGGAGCAAGGTTGCTCACAGAAAGAACAAAAATGGAAGTTAGAAGAATTTTAATTCTAGTATTCTATTTTGAAGAATTATAATAGAGACAGCTGAAAAACAGAATCAGATGGACATGCCAGGGAGAAGACAGAGTGTTCAATGGCAGATTTAAAAGATTTTAGTCCCAGCTTCAGTCAACATTCACATCAGCAAAGATGAACTGGGAGGAGATGCAGTAAAGAAGTCCCTGCTCCAAAAGGAGGCTCTAGGAGAAGGGTCTGTGTGTCTGTAATCGCTTCTTTCCAGCAACTTTTCTGGTTTTAGCTTCGTTTTGTCCTAATTGATATATGAACATTTTCATACGATGAATGTCTCTATCATAATGAATTTGCACATACTTATGAAACCATCACCACAGTGAAAGGGATACAGACTCCCATTACAACCAAGAATTTCTTAATGCTCTCTGGCATTTGTGTGATCTTACGTTGAGAATACTTGACATGTATTTTGTACTCTGAATGGCTTAAAATGCACAAACCAGCGTTAGGGACAATAAAGCTCACAGCTTATTTGTAGAACTTGTTTGCCTTGAACATCTCAAACTTTATACATATCCTGAGTGATTTTCCATTTTGCTCTCTCTCTCTCTCTCTCTCTCTCTCTCTCTCTCTCTCTTTCCTCCTGTCCTCTCTATCTATTGCTCTCTATCTTTCTTTCCTTTACTCCTCTAGTTCCTGGCAAGAACCATTTTACACTATAATGTTCTGAGTCCAACTCTTGGACCTTCATATTGGTGGAACTATATGTTTATTCTTCTATGATTGACTTATTTCATTTAGCATAATCATGCTGGGTTCAGACACATTGTTATAAATAACAGAATTTCCTTGTTTTTAAGTCTGAGTGGTATTCCTGTTGTATTTATTTATTACATTTTCTTTATTAATTTACCTGTCAGTGACTGGCTTATTTACATGTTTGGGATTGTGTGAAAAAGCTGCCATCAACATAGGAATACATGTGAGTGGATCATGACTGCAATTCTTTGGAGGCAAAAAATATTTGAGAAAAAAAATAATTCTTGAATTTCTAAGTTAAATGAACAAAATTAACTTGATTAATGTATAGGTAGCCAGAGACTCTTAGACATGGGGCAGAGCGGTTCCTTGCTCTCCCTGTGCCCAGCCGTTCATGAGGCAGTCGGGAGGCATGGTGGGTTCTAGCCTTGGCCCACCACCCCGGCAGAACCTCACAACAAGCCAGACGACCCCCCCACCCACTCCACGGGCGCCCGCCATTTTTTCCACATCCGAACTTCCCTCTCTTCAGAACTCCACCCAGCCGATCAGCCCATCACAGCCCGGATCATCGACACCCACCCTGCCGCAGTTTCTTCCCTCAATCCGCCCAGAACTCCACCCAGCCGACCAGCCCATCACAGCCCGGATCATCGACACCCGCCCTGCCACAGTTTCTTCCCTCAATCCGCCCAGGTATGCTGCTCCAGAGACTCTTAGACATGGGGCAGAGCGGTTCCTTGCCTCTCCCTGTGCCCAGCCGTTCATGAGGCAGTCGGGAGGCATGGTGGGTTCTAGCCTTGGCCCACCCCCCCGG
The DNA here is from genome assembly GCA_021461705.1 of Cryptotis parvus. Classification (NCBI taxonomy): domain Eukaryota; kingdom Metazoa; phylum Chordata; class Mammalia; order Eulipotyphla; family Soricidae; genus Cryptotis; species Cryptotis parvus. The sequence continues at coordinate 15,831 of JAJIBD010024180.1, forward strand.
CAGAACCTCTCAACAAGCCAGACGACCCCCCCACCCACTCTCTCACGGGCGCCGCCATTTTCCACATCCAGACTTCCCTCTCTTCAGAACTCCACCCAGCCGACCAGCCCATCACAGCTCGGCTCGCACGGCCGCCATGCCGCGCGTTCATCAATAAATGCTTTATTTGGAGGTGTTTAAAGAATATGCCTCCCGCACGGCAAGCCTAGCAAGCTGCTCGTGTTGTATTTGACATGCCAAATGCCAGTAATAATATATTAGGTCATTCCCATGACCTAATATAATGGTTTGAGGCTCTTTATGTTCCTGTAGCAAGCCGATGCCCTTTGCTCTACTGGCATGAGACAGGACATATGGAGATTTTACTGGTGCCCGCTCTAGCAAATAGATGATTAACGGGAAGATCGTGATCGTGAATGTATAAGTAGCCATGATTTCTAATTATTCCAATGAGTAATTTGACTTGCTTCCTAGGATCCAAGATACGTTAGTTTGAGGACCCTTTCATGAGACTGACCTTCACCTACTACCAAAATTTAACTAAATTGACCTGTGACCTGATCATTATCATGTTTAAAGGCCTACACAGGAAGGCAGGGAAGGGTATTTAGGACAGGGCAAAGGTTTCTGCTAAACCTTCAAAGGAAATATGCCAAGAACAGTTCTCCCAAGATGTTAGGAATGGTGAAACCTAGAGCTGAAAAGGAAAAAGGAAATTTTTAATCAGTTTGGGAACATGAGGGACCTTATCTCTCATTCAGTCTCCTCAGCATACAATGATGGAAATAAAAAATCAAATTTCATTTAGAGAAATTTACCCAGTTTTGATCTCATCTATCCCAAGTCCCATCTCTACTTAAGACATTTGTCCTTTATCCCTAGAATAAGGTGCAGTGAAATCTGTTGGATAATGGCTAGAAATGGCCTTTGTCATTGTCTGTACATGCATTGGAGCATCAACCCCATTGCCTAGCAGGGGTGAAGAGAGTCACTGTAGAAATTTTATGACCTCAATAAATCTTAGTTTTCTCACTTATAAAAATAAAATGGAACCACTGGGTCTTTTTAGCACTGTTGCTGTGAGATCATTTTTTGAGCTATAAAAGAGATCAGAGAGAGAGCATGTGATAAGTGCTCAGGGTGTGCTAATTATTTTTGTTGCTGTGCCATGTCGCAGAAGATTTTACTCAGCTTTATATTTACATAATTCCATGTTAATGGTTGGAATACTTTGGACATTGGAAAGGAACATTTTAAAAATGCAAGTCTGAAATATACAATATCACTGTAGATTACATTTCCAAATTTTAAAAACTGATATTTGACTGTCATGACACTGTCATTAATTCCTCTCTGAAAAAAATACCACAATTAGATGAATGCTTTATCCCCTCCTGGAGGGGGGGGAGGCTTCTGAAATGGTGGTAGGAGACCTGAAGTGCCTTCTGGCAATTTTTGGACAACCAGACCTAAGCTCAAGTGAGACCCCAAAAATGTGGTGCTATTCAGACCCTACAATGCTGGGATTGTCCTGGGCACCTCAATACTGTTCAGAGTCTCTAATTACTCAGAACTCTTAAGGCTACACTCAGAAATGCTTGAGGAGAGGGGCATATGGTTCTGGGTATTGAACTGTGGTCAGCAGCATGCCAGGTACATGCTTTAACCCCGATCTCATTAGCTTATGATCTTTATCTATTTATTTTTTGAATTTTTGTATCATGATTTTAATTTAATTAATCAATTAATTTATTTATTTATATTTATGGCTGTGCAATAGACCATTACAAAGCTGTTAATGATTGGGTTTCAGTCAGACAGTGTTCCAATACCCATCCCCTCTACCAGTACACATTTCCCAACACCAATGTGCCCTGTTTCTTTTCCACCCACCCCTCACAATCTGCCTCTATGATGGCAATTTTCTTCTGTTTTTCTCACTTCTCTCTTCTTTTGCACATTGTGTTTTGCAAAACAAGACATTGAAGGGTTATCATGTATATCCCTTTACCTACGCTCCATACTCCATTCTAGTCCAGCCTTATGGTTACCAAATATTACTGCAAAACTGGTCCCTTTTCTATCTTACCTACCGTCCACTTCCCACACCTTTGTGATAGATTCCAACCATTGACAGGTCCTCCTGGCCTGCTTTTCCTAGCCTTGTATAGTCATAATTGATAGATTATGATTTTTAAACCAGGATCCCACTTTCATTGGACCCAAGTGAATTTTTATAAGAAGATAAGAGAGTTGTAATAAAATCTAACTAGTGCCCTCCGGTAATTTGCAATGAATCATTTTTCCTCATCAAGGCAGTTTAAGATTGTTACACAAAGCCTTAAGACTTAGGAATTTATGATTAAAAGACAGAAGAATTTTATACAGCAAAGTGTACAAATGTCCCGATCAAGACTCACTTAGCTTTGCCATATGATCCTCCTCTGAGGCATCTTTCTAGGGTCCTGTGGCCCACCACCACTTCCTCATGTACAGAAAGCAGCAGCTCTTGGAAAGGAAGTGCAAAAATCCACTGGTTCCAAAGATGCCGTGTGTGGCGACAACTAGCTTGTGATGTCAACATCCAGCCCTGGGAACTGGTATTTACTGGCTGCGACCTGGACTACATGTTCTCATGTTCGACCATCTCCACACGGAGGTCAGAATGTTTTTTAAAATTGTAAGTGGTTTTGTTCTTGACTTGCTAGGGGGCCACCTGCTGGACTCTGATAGTGCTTTGAAGGAAACCCAAATCCTTTACATTGGATTTCAATGCCCAACAGAATCTGGCTTTGCTCACCTCTGTGACCTCTTCTCAAACCTCGCTACCCTTATCTCTGCCCTTCAGACATTTATAACTATTTCAAAGCTCCAGGTAAAACTCTCTACCTTCAAAATTTGCAGCCTTTGTACTTGCTGCTCAAGACTTAGGATGCTTTGCTCTATTGACTTGTGTGCCAGATCCTGCTTATTTTTCAGAGCTCAGCTTAAATGTCGTTGCTCAGTGAGCCTGGGCTAGCTGTCCTGAAGCATTCATAATCCCCGTTATTTTGATTCACAATTCACTTAAAAGTACTTTTAAAAATTATCCATTTGCTTTGTTGATTGCCTTCTTGTGAGGACTCTAGGAAATAGTGACTTCGAATGCTATTTTCTACTCAAACTCATGGTATTTCAGTGGCTGAAATTTATTAAATAATTCACAAATGAACCATCATTAGTTCAAATAATACAGATAACAATTTAGAGTGGACTGGGCACTGAATATAGCAGTGCTTATTTATTTCTCATACAAACATATGAAGAATTTTAATACATGTCACTGTCCAGGTGAGGAGACTGAAGCAAAAGGTATTTCTGTGTTTAATCTGAAGTTACAAAGCTAATACTGGCTGAACAGGATTCAAATGCATCAAAGTTTATTACCATAAACTTCTTGGGGATGAACTAGTGAATGCAAGGTCCTAGGCCATAGCTACTAACTGAGCCTCACATGACTTTGAGTGTTTGCTCATATGTCCATAAGTCAGTAAAACTTCTCCACTCAGGGCAAAACCTTGGCTAAGTACTTCCTATATCCTCTACCACCATAGATTAATTTCAAACTGAGTAATGGTCATGCTCTTCTATTTTCCAAATACAAACTATCTAGAATATCTTCTTGACAGAAACCATTGGGCCCCTTTGTTCTCTCTCTGTTTATCCCCCACATATTAAATAAATATTAAGCATATATATTATATCAGTTTTATTCTAGGGGCTGGGAATATGATAACACATAGTACAGAAAAATCATCTATGTCATGAAGTAGAATTCACAGAGGCAGGAGACCAGGCCATCACTATGCAAATCACTTAACAAACCAAATTATTTTTAAATAGTTATAAGTTGGATTTTTTTTGGTTTTGGGGGAGGCAAAGTGGTTGGGCAAAACACTGATGGGGCTCAGGTCCTATTTCTGGTTCAGGTCTCATGGCAGTGCTCCAGGGAATGTGTGTGTTGATGAAAACTGAACCTGAATCACCTGCATTTAAGGCAAGTGCCTTAACCCTGTACTGTCTCTCTGTACAGGTAATAAGCTTTTTTATGAAAAAAGAGGACTAGGATGAAGGAAGAGAGAGGGTTCTGGATAAAGAGAGGTAGGAGAGGGTCCTACTCTAAACATTTGGCAGGGCTTCTCTGAAATATAAGGATGAAAAGATGAGGGGTGTATCTGAGAGGGTACAAAGGCTTTGTATCCGGATCAGTGAACTTAATGACATGAATGAGGAGGTGCTCCCCAATATGGGTGGGACTCATGCAATCCACTGGGGGACTTAAACAGAAACACAAAACAAAGCCAGTCTGGAAGGAGCTTAGTGAAAGAGAGAAGGAAGTGAGAGAGATAAAGCTGAAGGATGGAGAGGTGAGATGCCACAGAGTGGGCTTGGGTAAGGAATTTGTACTTCATTCTGATTGAAGTCTCTTAGAGTGGGGTGGTATGATCATATTTGTATATATTTGACGGTACTGGCTATTGGCTATTTGCTCGCAGTAATCATCCACTGTGGAAGACACCAATACTAGTTTGTTGAATTATTGAATGAGTATCTGATTTCTCTACTGGGTTTTATTCTTCTGGTTATTGCAGATGAAGCCACTTATTTTCTGCTTTGAGACCTTTACCCTTGCCATTAATAAACATTGGTATTAATGATGAAAACACTGTATACACACTTTAATTTCACCAGTGACTTTCCCTCCATCTCATAAGCTTCCCTCTTGTCTATAACCAGCCATTTTCTGTCCTGGGACAACAATTTTTTATTGAGTTTTAGTTTAAAAGTTTGTACTATTGGCTTAAAGTTATTTAAGAAGTAGTTTCATAAGACTTAGTGTTTCTGAAATAATTCTGATGCTGACTTGAAAAGGGGGAATATTTTTTCAAGTAATTAAACTTTAAATCCTTCAAAACGTAGTCTCTTGCATTATCTCTGTGCACAAGCAGAGTGAAGTGTAATTGTGGCCACTTATAATGGCAGAGCTAAGAATTTAAGCCTTTCTACTTACGCTTTCCAGGTCTTTCCTTTGCATTAAAGATAATTGTGCATTCTGGAAATCCATCAGTTCCAAAGAAGGGTATTATTAATTATTAATTAATTCGGTATAATTAATAATTGTAATGTACAATTAATTATTAATCTTCCATGCAAGTCAGATTCAGCCACTGGTTGATGGTGAGTTCTATAGGGTGACCAGCAAGGGACAAGACAGGACACCAATTTCTCTCCTCTATAAAAAACATGCCACTCCCTCTCTGTTCTCTGTAAAGGTTTTTCATAAATATTCAGATTCAAAGCAATTCCATAAATTTTGTATTATCTGTATCTTAGAAAATATTCATAAGGTCTGCATGGATTTGGAGACGCTGTACCCTATCTTTGCTTCCACCTGTCAAAAAATTCTTTCCAATTCCTCCCTCAATATTGATAAGGGGAACCCAGACAGAAAAATAGACTTGCTATCATAACCCACAGTGTCTGTAATCAATGGTGATGCAAGTTGCTCTGTGTGAAAGATTAAAAAAAAAAAAAGAAGAAGAAACTGAAGGGACCAAGGCATATTCTATTACCAGTGCTCAGAGAAAAAAAAACACTAGAATAGGGGTGATTTTGCTGAAATGAATCCAAGTGTAAGCAGGAAGAATATAGACAGTAAACTGGTCTAATGCCCGCAGTATCTATATCTGAGACACTGGTCTTACTGATATCCATTGTTCGGGTCATGCAGTTTATGTCTGTTGAACTGAATAAGGCTGAAGTTTATAAATTGGGACAGAAAAACTCCACTCACTCCTGAGACGGCTATTCTAGTTGATGACTACTGGTGTCTTCAGAAGTCCACGATTTCTGTGTCTGTTTTTCCTCCTAAAAAAATCCTCCTCTGAGGATAAATAAGGTTCTTCATCCTATCCTACTGTTGATAATTTGTCATCAATATATATGAATTTTCCAACAAATGTATGTGGTATCCAGTGGTAAGAAAAAATGAAACTGAATTTAGATGCATTTTTGTGAAATGTATATGCATTTTTAAAACTTGTCTCCTAATTGGGAGAGGTTAAATGAAAGAATTTCTTTGACCAGAATCTGTCTCATCATTCATGTTTTTTTTTTTAATTTATTTATTTTTACAGTTACAAGATATAATATTAAAAAGTTCATATTTGGGTTTTAGTCATACAGTGTTCCAGCACCACCCCGCCACCAGTGCCCATCTCTCCCACCACCAACGCTCACCGGTTCCCTCTCCCCTCTCCCCAGCCCACCTCCATGGCAGGTTTTTTTATTTCTTTCCCTTTCTCTCTCTTTCTATTTTCCTTCCCTTCCAGACTATGGATTACAGAACATACATTAAAAGGTTGTCATGTGTATCCTTTTGCCTCTATTTAATGCTCAGTTCTAGGTTGGCATTAGTACCCCTCGTAAACTATTAGCACACTGTTCCATTTTCTGTCTTACCTAACCTCTGACTCCCACACGTTTGTGATAATTTCCACCTTTGACAAGACCTCCTGATATATGCTTCACCCGACCTTGGATATTGGTTTCATAATATGTACATATATATTTATGCCATGCAAATAAATGCAGTCATTCTGTATCTGTCTCTCTCTCCTTCTGGCTAATTTCACTCAACATAATCTTCTCCATGTCCATCCATTTATAGGCAAATTTTATAACTTCATTTTTCCAAACAGATGCATAGTATTCCATTGTGTAGATATACCAAAGCTTCTTTATCCAGTCATCGATTTTCGGGCACTCTGGTTGCTTCCAGATTCTGGCTATTGTGAATAATGCTGCTATGAACATAAAAGTAGGGATGGTGTTTCCGCTGCGTATTTTTTGGTTTCCCAGAGTAGATTCCCAGGAGTGGTATGGCTGGGTCAAATGGGGAGTTCAATTTCTAGTCTTTGGAGGAAAGTCCATATTGTTTTCCAGAAAGGCTGTACCAGCCGGCATTCCCACCAACAATGGATGAGTGTCCCCTTTTCCCCCACATCCATGCCAGCACTTGTTGTTCTTGCTCTTTTGAATATGTGCCAGTCTCTGTGGTGTAAAGTGGTATCTCATTGTTGTTTTGATTTGCATCTCTCTGATGATTAGTGATGATAAGCATTTTTTTCATATGTATTTGGCCATTCGAATTTCTTCCTTGCTGAAGTTTCTGTTGATTTCTTCTCCCCATTTTTTTGATGGGGTTGTTTTGTTTTCTTCTTGTAAAGTTCTACCAGTGCCTGATATATCCTGGATATTAACCCCTTATCAGATGGGTATTGCGTGAATATTCTTTCCCATTCTGTGGACTGCTTTTGTATCTTAGTCATTGTTTCTTTTGAGGTGCAGAAGCTTTTTAGTTTCATGTAGTCCCATATGTTTATCTTTTCTTCTAGTTGCTTTGTTAGTGATGTTTCACCTTTGAAGATGCCTTTAGCTTCAATGTCGTGGAGGGTTTTTCCTATATTTTCTTCAATGTACTTTATGGATTCAAGTCTGATATTGAGATCTTTAATCCATTTTGATCTGATTTTTGTGCATGGTGGTAGACACAGGTCCAAATTCATTTTTTTTACATGTCGCTGCCCAGTTTTAACAACAGCACTTGTTGAAGAGGCTTTCCTTACTTCATTTTAGACTCGTTGCACCTTTATCAAAGATTAAATGATCATGTGTTTGAGGTTGGGAGTCAGGATACTCGATTCTATTCCATAGGTCCACAGGTCTGTTTTTATTTCAATACGATGCTGTTTTAATTACTACTGCCTTGTAGCACAGTTTGAAGTTGGGAAAGGTGATGCCTCCAATCTTCTTTTTTCCCGAGGATTGCTTTAGCTATCCTTGGGGGTTTATTGTTCCATACAAATTTCAGGGGCATTTGGTCAATTTCTTTGAAGAATGTCATCGGTATCCTCATAGGGACTGCATTGAATCTGTACAGAGCTCTAGCGAGTATTACCATTTTGACAATGTTGATTCTCCCCATCCATGAACAGGGAATGTGTTTCCATTTCCTTGTGTCCTCTTTTATCTCTTGTAGCAGTGTCTTGTAGTTTTCTTTGTACAGGTCCTTTACATACTTGGGCAAGTTGATTCCTAGGTATTTGATTTTCTGTGGCACAATTGTGAATGGAATAGTTTCCTTAATATCCCTTTCTTCTCTTTCGATATATGTATATAGGAAAGCCACTGACTTTTGGGTGTTGATTTTGTATCCTGCCACTCTACTATATGCGCCTATTGTTTCTAGGAGTTTTTTGGTAGAGAGTTTAGGGTTCTCTAGGTATAATATCATGTCATCTGCAAATAATGATAGCTTGACTTCTTCCCTTGCCTATCTGGATGCCCTTGATGTTCTTTTCTTCTCTGACTGATATGGCAAGTACTTCCAGTACTATATTGAATAAAAAGAGGTGAGAGTGGGCAACCTTGTCTTGTCCCTGATCTCAGGGGGAAGGCTTTCAACTTTTCCCCCATTTAGAATGATACTTGCTGTGGGCTTTTGGTAGATGGCTGTAACTATCTTGAGGAAAGTCCCTTCAATTCCCATTTTCTGGAGGGTTTTAATCATGAACAGGTGCTGGATCTTGTCAAATGCTTTTTCTGCGCTCTATTGAAAGGATCATATGGTTTTTTATTTTTTTCTTTTATTGATATGATGTATTATGTTGATTGACTTGCGAATGTTGAACCATCCTTGCATTCCAGCAATGAATCCTACTTGGTCATGATGTATAATCTCTCTTGATGATTCTTTGCATTCTGTTAGCTAGTATTTTGTTGAAGATCTTAGCATCCGTGTTCATCAGGGATATTGGTCTGTAGTTTTCTTTCTTTGTGTTGTCTCTCCCTGCTTTGGGTATCAGGGTGATATGTGCCTCGTAGAAGCTGTTTGGGAGTGTTTCTGTTTCTTCTATTTCCTGGAAGAGCTTGAAAAGGACTGGCAGTAGGTCCTCCCTTAAAGGTTAGGTAGAGTTCACTAGTGAATCCGTCTGGACCTGGGCTTTTGTGTTTGGGCAGACTTTTTAATTACTGTTTCTATTTCCTCGATGGTGATAGGCTTATTCAGGTATTGGAGGTCTTCTTGTTTCAGCCGTGGGAGGTCATAGGACTTCAGGGAATTAATCCATTTCTTCTAGATTCTTATGTTTCACGGCATACAGGCTCTCAAAGTAATCTCTGATGATCTTTTGGATTTCTGTGGTTTCTGTTGTGATGTCACCCTTTTTATTTCTGATTCTGTTTATTTGGGTTTTCTCTTTCCCTGTCCTTACAAGTCTTGCCAATGGTTTGTCAATCTTGTTTATTTTTTTTCAAAAAAACCAGCTCTTGGTTTCATTAATCTTTTGGATTGTTTCTTTGGTTTCCAACTCATTGATTTCCTCTCTAAGTTTTATTATTTCCTTTTTTCTGCCTTGGTTGGGCTCCTTTTGTTGGTCTTTTTCTAATGCTCTTCAGCTCTGTAGTCAGGTTATTTATGTGGGCCCTTTCTTGTTTCCTGATGAATGCTTGCAGAGCTATAAACTTCCCTCTTAACACGGCTTTTTGCCGTGTCCCACAAGTTCTTATAATTGGTGTCTTCATTTTCATTTGTTTGCAGAAATCTTTGGATTTCCTGTTTGATTTCTTCTATGACCCATTTGTGGTTCACGAGTGAGCTGTTCAGTTTCCTGGTGTTTCGGTTTGACTCCCTGTTTCTGTGTACAGTTCACTTCCATTTTCAGTGCATGATGGTCTGAAAAGATAGCTGACACAATTTCTATCTTTTTAATTTTATTGAGGTATGCTTTGTGGCTCAGCATGTGGTCTATCTTGGAGAATGTTCCATGTGCACTAGAGAAAAATGTGTAGTCAGCTTTCTTGGCATGAAGAGCCCTGTATATATCCACTAGCTCTCTTTCTTCCATTTCTTCCTTGAGGGCCAATATTTCCTTGGTGAGTTTCAGTCTTTTTTGATCTATCCATCGTTGATAGAGCAGTGTTGGAAGTCTCCAACTATTATTGTGCTACTGTCAATGTCTTCTTTGAGGTCTCTTAGCAGTTGTTTTATGTATTTTGCTGACCCCTCGTTGGGTGCATATATCTTTAGTAGTGTAATTTCTTCCTGCTGTACATACCCCCTTAATTAATAAGAATTGGCCTTCGTTGTCCCTTCTAACCTTTTTAGCCTGGAAGTCTATATTATCTGATACTAATATGGCCACACCAGCCTTTTTGGAGGAGTTGTTTGCATGGAGAATGGTCTTCCAAACCTTTGACTCTGAGTCTCTGTTTGTTCTGATTATTCAGACGCGTTTCTTGTAGACAGCAGAATGTTGGGTCTCAATTTTTTAATCCATTTTGTCACTGTGTCTCTTAATTGGTGCATTTAGACCATTGACATTGAGCTAGATTATTGTCATTGGATTTTGTGCCATTTTTCTTTTTGTGTTTGTTGTGCTTATGGGTTTGGTCGCATTACAGTAGACCCTTCCAGTCCTTCTTTTAAAGTTGGTTTTGAGTCCATGACGTTCCTGAGTTGTTGCTTATCCATGAAGTTGTGTATCTTTCCTTCATATCTGAATGCGAGCCTGGCCAGATAAAGAATCTTGGTGAAGCCTGCAGTTCATTGAGCCTTTTCACAATATCCCACCATTGTTTTCGGGCTCCGGAAGTGTTTCATTAGAGAAGTCTGCTGTAAATCTTAGAGATGTTCCTTTTTATGTGATTTCCTTCTTTGATCTTGCTGCTTTCAGTATTCTATCCCTATCTATAGTTTTTGCCATTTTTATTAAGATGTGTCTTGGAGTATTCTTGTTGGGGTTTCTTTTTAGCTGGTATCCTACAGGCCTCTTGGATCTTGAGGCAAGCATTCTTTAGTTCCGGGAACTTCTCAGCAATGATGGCTTTGACAGTTTCTTCTTCATCAGGGTTTTCTTCTTGCCCTTCTGGGACCCCAATGATCGTATGTTGTTTCTTCTGGCTTCATCCCGATTACCTCTTGTTGTCTGTTCGGTAATTGTGAGTCTTTTTTTTCTATCTTTTGGTGTTGTGTAAAGAATCTTTGGAACTCGCTCTTCGAGAGAACTAATTCTTTCTTCAGTAGCTATTATTCTGCTATGATGGCCTTCTCACTGTGTTTTTTTATTTCATTTACCTCATTTTTAATATCTGTCATTTCCCTTTGCATTTTCCTCACTCTTCTCTCATGTCCTCTTGTATTTTATTGATTTTGCATTCCATTGCTTCGCTGAATTCCTTTTGAATCCTTAACAGTTCTTTCCGAAATTCTTTATCAGAGAGGTTATACAACTCATTGGTATTGCTAGGTTCATCTAGACCATTGACTTCACCTCACAGAGTTTCATGGAATTTTGCGTTGCTTTACCATTATGACTATTGTAGATTGCAAATGTGAGTTCTTGGGTGACTAGATAGTACAGTTAGTAGGTATCTGGTCTGTTTGCAGAGTTTGGGTGGGTGGCAAGGGGTGTAGGAACAAAGGTTCACTGGTACCTCATGCAAGGTAGGTAGTAAGA